>JAMPIV010022212.1:0-50225 GCA_024509875.1 Oreohelix idahoensis
GCTTTACTGGAATCTGGTAATAACCTTTGCTAAGATCCACCTTAGAAAAATATTTTGCCTTGTTCAGTCTGGCAAAAAGTTGAGTAGTATCAGGTAATGGATCCACCTGACCTTCTGTGACAGCATTCAGTTTCCTGTAATCTATGCACAGTCTATGTTCTCCTGATGGTTTCCGCAACAACACTACACAGGAACTGTAAAGAGACTCACTGTGAGAAATAATCCCTTCTTTTAACAAATAATCAATCTCCTCTTTCAAAGCTTTTTCCTTAGCGAACGGAATAGAATAAGGCCTCATACAGATGGGTGCTGGGTCTAGTAGTTTCATATCATATGACAACAAATTTGTGTGTCCCGGTTTATCAGTTAACACATCTGTATGTTTCTCAAGGACCTGTTGAACCTTCTCCTTCTGTCCTTTTGTCAGGTGATTACTGATTTTCACCTGTGCAAACGTTTCACTGGTTTTCAGTGGATATTCAACCGAGGAGAGAGGTTCATTTTTCATCTTGGTTGCGATAGACAAGGCCATTAAATGTGTTCCCTCCTGGATTTGTCTGTCCAGATATTTCTTCAAAAGGTTCACATAATAGACTTTCTCCTTTCCCTTTTTATCCATCTTATAATTGGTTCTGGATACCTTTTCCAAAACTGTATATGGCCCTTGCCATCCGATCTGAAGTTTATTGTTGCTGCCTGGCAATAGAAGAAGTACCTTCTCCCCTACAGCAAGTTCTCTATCCTTCGCTTTTTTATTATAATAAGCAGCATGCTTTTTCCTGGCTTGTCTCAAATTTTCATTTGTCAGTTTCCAACTGGTTTTTAAACGAGTGGTCAGTTCGTTCACATATTGGTATGATGAGGTAACAGTCTCCTATGCCTTCTCATCTGTCCAGGTCCTTAGCAAAGTTACATATGGACTTTTAATTTTTCTGGCATAGTATTCATGTCACCTGTCAGGTCCTTTACATTGGAAGCTTTGTTTTGCGGACGTTTCTTTCTTGTGTCACCACACAAGAATCTACCACTACCAATTTGTTTCCTGGGGCTGTCTCCCCTCAAGTTCAAATTCAAATTGAGAGACCTTCTCTCTCTTTTTTCTTCCTCCCGTTTACATAAGAACGACTGAGGGATCGTCGGCTTAATCTGGGGTATAACAGTTCTTTGTACTCGCTGCATAGTAGCCATTGTAAAACATTTGAGCGAAGACTGTCTGTGAAACGGGGGTTCCCATTCCCCTTCGTCCACTTTATTATAATTATTTTTCTTTCCAGGCCTAAGTTTGCCCCGTGGCGTTTCTAGGTCCTGGTTCCTTTTCCCACGTGTGGGTGTTCCCTCTTTATTTTCTGGTCCCGGTTTGCCATAATGCTTCTCTTGCATTTGGTTCTTATTTTTCCACCCTGTGGAATTTTTCTCGCTGCACTGTTCGCAGTCCTCGACAAATTTTCTTATGTCATCAACTTCTCCGGGCCAGAAATATCCAACAGATGTTCTTTGGCATGTGGTGCCCATCTTCTAGTGTTCACCATTTAGAACATGTGTTTGTCTCATAAATTGTGCCCTATATTTCGATGGCACTACTACCTGTCCACACCCGGATATTCCTGCTTTATCCGCCCTGCAAAGCAGTCCATCATCCGAATAGAAATCTCCTTTCCTTGGAGGGGTATGAAGTTTTTGGAGTTTATCAAAACACGGCTTCAGTGACCTATCTTCAGCCTGTGCCTTTCTCCACTGTTTACGAGACATTGTTTTTGGTGGTTCCTCCTCTTTTTTAGGAGTCGACCTGACCTGGAGCGTGGCCATTACTATAGGTCTCCTTCCACAATTTTCAGTGTTATGGTTGTCCATCCGACAATTGTTACAATACCTCTTTCCTCGGTTAAAAGGTTTTCTTTCATCATTTCTTCTATCATTGAATTGTGAGGGTCTATTCTTAAATTCATTTCGAGGCCTATCAAAATTCTGCTTATTGCTATTATCGAATCTGTTATAGTTTTGAGGGGTCTTACTCTGATCTATTTGTTTCTTCTTCGTGCCAGCTACCTCTGCCTGGGCTGCCTGATACCTCTCAGGACATTTATTATCTCACCCAGCCTCTCTGCACCCTGTTCCATGAGAAACTTTCTCATGTCTGGAGCCATGGACTCTCTCATCTGTTCAATGAGTCTCATCTCTTTGAGATCTTGGGTTTTCCCCAAAGTAGCCCATTTCTCCATATACGTTTCCAACCGGGCGGAGAACTGGTGATAGGTCTCACCCGACAGTAGCCTGGCATTCCTAAACTTCTTTCTATAAAACTCTCAGTTCTTTTCATATCTTAACAGAAGAGCTTGCTTCAACATGTCATAGTTGTCTTGGTCATCCCTGCTCATTTTGGAAAACACTTCATAAGCTGTTCCCCGAAGTCCCTGAGACAACTTTACCCCCCATCTTTCTCTTTCTAACCCATAAGTAGTAGTTAAAAGTTCAAACCTGCTTAAATATCCTTCTATGTCATCGTCTTTCTCAACAAAATGGTTTACTTGAAAACCCATAGCTGAGGTTGAGGCTCCCTGACTAGTAGTGGCATCTGAGACAAAAAGGCTAGTACCATTTTCAGGAGCATGGCATTGCAATTCTAACTCCCTTAGTCGTATCTCATGCTCCCTCTGTAATCTTTTCTCCTCTGCTTCCCTCTTGGCAGTCAATCTCTTTTCTTCTTTTTCTGCCTCCCTTTGCAGTCGTTTTTCTTCTGCCTCCCTTTCGGCAGTCAATTTGTTTTCTTCTGCCTCCCTTTGCAGTCGTTTTTCTTCTGCCTCTATCTGTAACTTCTTAGTCTCAGCCTCCAATGCCCTAGCCTCCTTGTCAGCCTCAATCTGCAGCCTCTTAATTTCTTTTTCAGCCTCTAACTTTCTTTCTGCTTCTAACTTCTTATCTTTTCTGGCAATAAATTTATTCAACTCTGAAGTTACATATTGAACCAACTCTGGTCCATCCATGCCCATCTCTTTAGCAGTCTGTACAGCCGCAGAGCGAAACTTGGCCAGATCTGCCATTCTAATAAGTACAAAATGTTCTAACAAAATCTCTAACTAATTATAAATTTATTTAATTAAATCTGGGCTCTGACACTTTCTTCACTTCCCAAATCTTGGGTAATACTATATGGGGATTCCCTGGGAAAATTAGACTGTTGTTAAAGCTAAGCCCCAGACCCCAATATATGTAGTACTAAGAGAAATTCAGATCCCGGACGAGCCCCTAATTTATGTAGCAAAGTTGATTTTGCTGGGGAGGTTATGATGGTATCCTAAAAAGAATGAAAAGGTGTCTGCTATAACCGTGTGAGGTCAAGCACATGTAGGTCTCTGACTCTATAGATGATGATGATGAATTATGGGCAGAGAACCTAACGCTACCTCCCTAGGTCTCACACGGTCAATCTTCTGGCTCTAGTGTATGGTGTATGGTGTACCAAGTGTCTAGGGGAGAAATGAATGATGGTACACAACAATCAAACACTTTAAGTTTCTATTAAAGAAGTTAATAACTAGCAGTTACGTTTTTCTTTGAACAAATATTTACAATTTATTTTGCCTGTCCATTCATAGCTTGTGGACAGGTCTTTGAAAATAAGGACAAGATAGTTTACAGAAAAAGAACAATTAAAAATGTTGGGACAATCTGCCCAATAACTAAAAGTTATTATGTAGTTATAAATGTCCTTCCTGTATGAAATGTTAAATTAGTTCACTTTAGTTATCTACCGGGAGAGTCACTGTATATGAGGGCTGTAGTTCATCCTACCCCCATAAAATTCCTGTGTAATATCTTGAAACACAAGAAAATGTCAGAGATGCCCCAGATGTTTAACTCTTCACCTGGGAGTCCTTGTTGTAAGATAATTCAATGGGTAGTTGCAGAAATTTCAAGTTCAACACTCGCCAAAGCTCCTACTGGATATTCGAAAGCAATAAGTCTGGTTGGAGACTGGTTGGCGTTTATAAGCACTCAGCAGGTTTCCTGTCACCAGCCGGCAACAGGAACATAGACCTTCTGCAACAAAAGGACACCCTGGCCTTTTATCTCTGATCATTTATTCTAACACTTAATTTCCTACGTGGGTATGGGGTCAGCCTCGCGTGCCTTACAAATGCACTCGCCCCGAATTGTACAGGACTCCCACCTGGTTGTGACCACACCTCAAGTCCTTATAATAGATACGCCACTGTACGTTCACATACTTCTCCTCCATACAATAATGTGGAGTAACCACATTTCCTGTGATATGATCTTCTCTTCTTTTCTTTTCACTTATATTTGCTTCAAGCATGTTAAACAGTGTTCATTGAACACAGAGGCTTACTAATTTAGTTTAATACAATAATATGTCAACATAATCATAACAACATACATCAGTTAGACACCGTTTAATGTGAGGACTCAACAATGTCTGCTTCCGACATGTCCTTCACTTTTTCCCCAATAGCAGTATCTAACTTTGTAGTTGGACCAAACATATTAAATTTCATAAAATATCCTTACCACAATCAAGAAATATATAAACAAATGACGCTGATTTTGTGAAGAAATGGCCTCAGCTTCCTCCGAACTGCACAGACTGTGAATTTATTCTTTATTTAAGTTTAAAATTAACACAGCTGTTTTTCAGCGTATCTGTATACAAATTTTAGTTCAACTGGCAATGAATAGTCAAAGTCTTTTGCTAATATCTACCAGAACTAGCCAATCGTAACGTTCTACTACTTGAATTCAAATGCAGTTTGAATGAAAAACCCAAAATAATTTTGAATAACTGGTGGTCGATTGGCCCGTTTGCTCTAGTCATGCCCAATACAAAATATATCACGTTAGGATTACATTTCTCCTACCGTTCTCCTTTCCCATTCATACTCTGTTAACCCCAAGCGAATTTGAATGTACCTCCCTGCCTCTTTTTCCAGCTCGCGTCCCCCTAACGTTACCAAAAAACATGAGCAGGAACGCCAGTGTGTCTGGTCGTGTGTTCTTAGATATTAGTATTTCTTCAATAACTTCTCTAATACAGGGACTATTTAAAGTACATTCTTACTCAGCTAACTCTACGTCATACTACCATATAATTCTTATGGGGAACTTCAAAATGGTTTAAACTTTCCAATTTTTGTCATCTTCTATCGTCAACTAAAATTTTTCACAAGTCTGCCATCTTTCCTCTCCTTCATCTTGCGAGCATGTATTTTTTCAAATAACTACTTGTTTTAGTTACATCAGAAATGCTACCACTAGGATGAAATAAATTTGTCTGCGTGGTTATGCCTTGACTGGCTTTTCCGCAGTGTGAATATATGCGTTGCAGACTGTGTCAGCGAAGCGGGGTGTAGACGGGGCGGGTTAATAATTTGCGTTACTAGTTAGCATTGTATCGTGTAATACTACCAAAAAATGTAAGGATTACTACTGATTTTGCTACAAAGTTGACAGAAAGTGTTACTTCAGATAGCTATATTGCGGCATGCTTCCGCCAATAGTTAATTGTAAGGCTAGACTACAAAGTGCATACAGCACATTAGGCAAAAGTTAAATATTAGTAGTGTTTGTCGAAAACGAAACTAAAGCGTGTCAGACTTTTTCCGTGAAATCGTTCTATAGGCTTAGCACTGTGCAAAAAGCAGCGCTGCTGGCTTCGAAGATGCCAACCGTCAGACACATGCGGCCTAATGTATTAATTATCGTTTTATGCCTAAATCGTACTGAATTGAGCGTTTATTCTCGCATATTTTGCTACATATACTTCTACTCTATTGTAGACTTCTACTCTATTGTAGACTTCTACTCTATTGTAGACTTCTACTCTATTGTAGACTTCTACTCTATTGCAGACTTCTACTCTATTGTAGACTTCTACTCTATTGTAGACTTCTACTCTATTGTAGACTTCTACTCTATTGTAGACTTCTACTCTATTGTAGACTTCTACTCTATTGTAGACTTCTGTCTGTTCAAGCCGTGGCGTCAAGCTGTCCAGTATCTTCTGTATCTTCTGTCTTCAAACTTTCCTATTGTAACAATTTACCAAAGCTTCCTTCTCCTCATATCGTGCCCAAACGAGTGTCAATTGCTTCATTCCAAAAATCATTAATAAGTTGCCTTTGCTTCTGTCATTACAGCCTCTTTACACGTACTTGTATTAGCTGTCCATTCTATTGTCATTCATTAAAACTACATATTATGTTAACATTCGTCATTGTCCTTTTATTTATCAAACATTATCAAGATGAGACACTCATGTCATCTAAGTATTCATGCTCAGGACGACAATAAAATGACATCGTAGCAGTAATGTTGAAAACCAACATTACTGCAAATCATATGTGATGTTACGTCATTCATACAATTCATTAGTTTCTATACAATTTGTTTGTTATACTCCCATACGGCAGTATTTTGCCATAATTATCTTTTCGTCAAGGTGCACCCGTCTCAGATAACACTATGTTTTAGGGTTTAACCGGCGCTTAGCATTGCTATATTTTTAATTGTGAAATGTTTGCAGCTAGGCGATTACAATAGATCAAAAACATGTTTGCTTTAAACAAGCCGGGGATGTTTTTCTAGGTAAACACATACGTTAGACCGGTGATTTGTTATTATGAGGTAGTTGGCTGACACCACTCTGGGTTTACACAATTGCTTCCCTCCAGCCTGGTAAATGAAACGATAATCTTGTCCAATTAGGAAAAGGGGGTCGCTTCAAGATGACTTGTGTTTAATCTTGTGGGAGTGACCTTTCAAAAATTGTCAGTCCTATGTATGTCCTGATCATGACAATATTGGGGAATTACGACAGGTCATATCACATAATGATTTCCAGACAAGTCAATAATTAGTAAAACTACCCATCTTTTTAGAACAACGACCCATTCTAAATTATAAAAGGTGAATATGTGAAATATACTAAATAACACGCCTTACAAGGTGATTGGTTTAAAATGAAAAAATAAACTTCCCGAAATATCGATAGGTTTGAACAAAACAATCTAAGTGAAACTAAAATTGGTGTGCGCGAAATTTCTTACCATAAGACGAGTTTTTTTGAAAATTCGCCACTGATTCTAATTCTCACCACTCATAGAGGGAAGTGCCCGGTTTAGATTAAAGACTTTATAATAGGACGT
The DNA here is from genome assembly GCA_024509875.1 of Oreohelix idahoensis. Classification (NCBI taxonomy): domain Eukaryota; kingdom Metazoa; phylum Mollusca; class Gastropoda; order Stylommatophora; family Oreohelicidae; genus Oreohelix; species Oreohelix idahoensis. Next base: position 7,161 of record JAMPIV010022212.1, read on the forward strand.
GCTAAACATTAAGAAGTATTTTGCAAAATTAAAAGTATAAAACCTCTCATAGTCACAGTTCCGAGGACATTTTCTCATCTTTTAAGCTAAGAGTTGTAAATTAGCAACTATCATTAGTTAACATGAGAAGACTGCAACTCTTCCGCAGCAGTGAAATACTATCGAACAATATGTGTAATAGCGTCTGGATAACTACCCTTCTACGAAGGAATAAGTCATAAAATGTATTTTATGTTCACTTTATATGTGTATTTTACATATATCAAATAGCTTATTTACGTAAAGTTGCGTATGAGGCTGGCAACATCACCATATAAATATACTGCCACAAACATCAGCACTGCAAGAGCTGGTAACTGCTTCGTGTGGGTTTCCTCTCAAGGAACCAATAGTAAAGGTAATCCCATGCTACATAGGGAGCAGAAAGATGATGATGATATACATTGGGAAATATATTTTTATGTCAACACTTCTATTTCAGAATGATGTATACCTCGTATTGTACTATGACTCATTTGCACTGTTTTGCTCTCCTAACAAACTTTCATCTGTCTTGATTTTTTTAGATTACATGCTCATGGTCATCAGGAAAATTCGGAGGAAGATGAAACGGTTGACGAAAGCGGAACTCGCTTGATGCTTACATCAGGAGACAAAATTATGACGAGAGATTTGAGTTTGTGTTTCTCTCCGTTTCTGCTACTAGTTATTGGTACTGAACTCTGGACACCACCTTAAAGAGACAGGTTTAGAGAACATTCAAAGCTGCAACATTTGGGAGCAAGTACCCTCAATTTATTCGTGCAAAGAACGTGATACCAAAAGCATTTCAACTCCCAACGTAACCAGCATAAACTACACCAGGCTCCAGCTGCAACCCATTGTCGATGCCTGGTTAGTTCGGTACAAATCAGTGACACAGTACACGAACATTCTCCTATCCACCAAAATAGACTAACTTCCAAGGAAGAAAATTACTCTTTATCCGATATATAGTTACGGCCCTGTTTCTTTGTTAAAATTTAACTGTTTTCATTTGTAACGTTGTTTCGACAATTTCTTCATAAATAAATATACGTGTGTATAAATGTGTAAATATAAATCCTTAGTATGAGTTGATTACTTGGTTGATTGGAAGTTGATGGTTGCACTCGTTTGAAGTATGAATCATTTTAAATCTATAATGTACACAAATAACATATTAATAATACTTTGCTGAATTATCCAGCTGGGAGCTCAATAAAAACCATTCTATTGAGACAGTATTTTCACGGCGTGGCAAAATTATTTATTTCACAGAAGTGGGCGAGGGATAACAATTTTATAAGAACCGAGAGAAAACTCAATTTTTGTAATTGCCATCCTAAAATCCCCGTGAAACTCCCTCAAAAAGAGCAAAACTCTTCTATTTACATCACTGCCAAGAGTAATCTTGAGCGAAGGTTACTACCTTTGGAAAATTCATTCTTTTACTGAAGTGTCGGGTCATTCGTGGACTACTAAAGTAGATCAAGGGAGACAACCGCGACATCCTGCACGCTAGAAGATTGCACTCATTATTTACACCTTCATCTCCAGTATAAGTCACATGCAACTGCACAAGTACCCTCAATCTCGTGAACTAGGTGGTGGATTTTACCACGAGGCCCGTTAAGGAAATCATGAAGGCTGACTGGAAAAAGAAAAATGTTTTGTAAAACTCTCTAGCGACGCTTTGACAGAGCATGCAAGGACCTGTGATTTTTAAACAATTCTTAGAGATTAACATCGGATTGGATCTCAATCGTCTTTTATCACTTGGCTTTATGGTTGGCTATGACAGGCTCTCAGGTGTCCACCTCTTAATCTCATATTCCTACTTATTGTCTCCCTCGTGCACGTTTGGCTCTAACTATTTCTTGCTGTATTGATTTCAGCATGTGCTATGTCTGTTTATATGAACTAAATATCATATTTATCTGACTTTGATATCATTTGTTGTTTCGATTTTCATTCATAGCTTTCGCATGACTTCTTTTATTTCCTGTTTAAAAAAATAAACGTTAAGTGAGTGAGGTAACGTCACAAGCACCAACAGTATTTATTCATCTTACATTGATACTAACAATATGTGATACGTACCTCTGAGCAACATTTTCACCACTCTTCTACTCAAACAGGATGCTACATCAACAGCTTCCTTCTTATCTCACGTTTCACTCATCAAGGAATGTGGACAATATACTGCAGCTCGCTACCTTGCAGGAATCTTGCGCTTTTGCAGAAGTGGTTTCTGTTGGAGTATAAGTAGCAATTTAACTAATGTTGATGATGATGATGATAATCTGTCTATAGATTTATGAAACGGCTTTTAAGAATTTAGCACAGATATTTATATTTTGTTTTATCAACACTCTATTGAAAGAGAAATCTAGATACAAATATTATTAATAAAAATGGTTAATTCAATTACGTATTTGGCTACATTTTTACAGGGTTTAAAACAAAACATGGAATACAAAGATCTACTTCTGCAAGGTGTTAACTAACATTAATCTTCCAAGCTCACGCCATCTCCGTGAAACAAATTAGTAAGTTACAAGCATTTGCTTTATAACAACGGTTTGGTTAGACCATGTTAAGTTGATAGAAAAAGAACCCAATATCTGACAGAACCGGCAGTTAAACATTTAGAATGACACCACTGGACAAAGCTACATACAGACCTTTATATGAAATAATCAAGAACTTTCATTTATCTTCCATTCATTTACTTCATTAGTGAATGAATGAAAACTGTGAATTAGTGTAATACTACATGGTGATTAACAAATCATTTCGTATATTTTAATTTCTGTATCCTCACTTGTCTCCACTGCATGTGCATGAAATACATGACAAAACGATGAAATAATTGTGATTGATAAATGTGAAAAAGAGGGTAAACTTGTAACTTAGGTGATCAGAAATGTTAAGACTTTACAAATAAAATTATATTCTACTGTTTGTTCTTTGTTGCTAGAAAAAAGCTATTGTAGTCAATAAACTTACGTCACGCGAGACAGTAAAATGTGTTTCCCACTTTGAAATCATGTGTAGAACAGGGCCTCATTGTAAAAGTTAATGTCATATTACGCTTCAAGCAATAAAATTGTAGTTAATTGTTTTAATTTTGAATATTGTTTTATACAAATTAGTGGGACCGAAGACGCAGCAACAGTGATAAATAAAGTCAGCGACCCATAGCTTGACTGCATGCGTCAGGGTCAGCAAACCATAGCTGACCAAGACCCTATTCCACTTCCAAGCGGTGGTCCCGGAAACAGGCTGCATCAATGCAGTCTGGCGGAAAGAGTAGGGATCGAAGAGGGAAGGCTAACCTGGTCCAAAAAATGCCATGCTGAAACCGGATGTGTCGGTCCGAAAGGCGCAAATATCGCAGCTTTGCTGTAAACGGCGACACAGCGTAACAAACGACCTTTTCAGGACGAACGCAGAAGAAGAAGAAATATAAATTAGTTGTATAGGAGTGGAGAAATAACAGTCTAAAAATAGGAAGTGACATTGAAATTACCCTATATATTAATTTACGAGCAACTTTCTGACTGGGTGTAATTTAACTTAAAATTTGGTACTCACAGATACTCAAAATTAACTTCCAAATTTACAGAAACACGCCTCGACAATGGTAGCTTTTAGAATTCTGACACTGTTCAGCAATAAGCTAGCAAATGTGCAAAACAAAAATGTGCGCAGACTCTGATAAGGTCTGTCACCGCATTTCGCCGTTTGTTCTGTGACAAACACATCAAACACCAGCGACGCGAGATCCAACAAATTTGTATGGAAATGTGTATGATTCGTGAATAACAGATAAGGCGATTCCAGAGCCATTTGTTTCAATACAGATAACAGGTACTCCTATTCGGGGCAAAATAAAATTATATGAAGAACTATGGGCTGTTTATTTGCCGATTTAAATTTGCGATTCAAGTAACCTAATGCTTGAATTTGTTCGAATATTGACAATGAATGGAATGAGTAATCAACATGATAATGTAGTCGTGAAAAGTTAAGATTATTTCATCATTTGCCAAGCAAGAAAACAAAATAATCATTATAAACATCAGGGTCTTTATCAGCTTAATCTCCAAATTTCGTAATAATAATTCACAAACATGTCTGTGTTTCTTATAGTTGTATGGGCCAGTTTTGCAAGCATTGTGTGTACATGATGCTTATGAAAGGATAATGTGTGTACTTGAGGCGTTTGAGTGGATTTTGTGAGTAAATGAGGCTTTTTAAATTATTGTGTGTTTACATTAGGCTTTTTTAAAGAATTGTGTGAAAGAGGCTTTTGAAAGGATTTGTGTGTGTACTTGAGACTTTTGAAATAGATTTGGTTGTACTTGAGGCTTTTGAAAGTATTCTATGTGTACATTGGGCTTTTTTAAAGGATTGTGTGTGTGTGTGTGTGTGTGTGTGTGTGTGTGTGTGTGTGTGTGTGTGTGTGTGTGTGTGTGTGTGTGTGTGTGTGTGTGTGTGTGTATGCGTGTGTTTGTGTGTGTGGGGGGGGAATGAGGATTTTGAAAGAATGGTTGTGTGTACTTGAGTCTTTTGAAATAAATTTTTGTGTACATGAGGGTTTTGAAATAAATTGGTGTGTACTTGAAGCTTTTGAAATAAATGTGTGTGTACATGAGGCTTTTGAAATAAATATGCGTGTACTTGGGGCTTTTGAAAAAATGTGTGTACACGGGGCTTTTGAAATAAATGTGTGTGTACCTGAGGCTTTTGAAAGGATTCTGTGTGTACATTAGGCTTTTAAAAGGATTGTGTGTGTGGGAATGAGGCTTTTAAAAGAATTTGTGTGTGAACTTGAGGCTTTTGAAATAAATCTGTGTGTCTATGAGGCTTTTGAAATAAATGTGTGTTTACATGAGGCTTTTGAAATAAATTTGTGTGTCCATGAGGCTTTTGAAATAAATGTGTTTCTACTTGAGACTTTTGAAATAAATGTGTGTGTACTTGAGGCTTTTGGAAAAAAGTTGTGTGTACTTGAGGCGTTTGAAATAAATTTGTGTGTACTTGAGACTTTTGAAATAAATTTGAGTGTACTTGAGACTTGAAATAAATGTGTGTGTACATGAGGCTTTTGAAATAAATGTGTGTGTACTTGAGGCTTTTGAAACAATTTTGTATTACTTGAGGCTTTTGAAATAAATGTGTGTGTACTTGAGGCTTTTGACATAAATTTGTTTGTACGTGAGGCTTTTTAAACAAATTTGTGTGTACTTGAGGCTTTTTAAACAAATTTGTGTGTACTTGAGACTTATGAAATAAATGTGTGTGTACATGAGGCTTGTGAAATAAATGTTTGTGTACTTGAGGCTTTTGAAATAATTTTGTATTACTTGTTGCTTTTAAAATAAATGTGTGTGTACTTGAGGCTTTTGACATAAATTTGTGTGTACGTGAGGCTTTGCGTCTTTTAAAAAGACTGTATACGTACTTGAGACTTTTCTCGGGATTTTATGTGAGCCTGATTCTGTATGCACATAAGAATGTTGCAATGATTCTATGTGCACAAGAGACTTTTGCAACTATTATGTTATTGCACGTGAGAACTTTATAAAGTGTGTTTTTGCACATGACGCATGCGCAAGGTTTATGCGTGCACACATGATTGTATAAATATTTAGTGCACACGAAACTTTTGAAAACATTATGTGCGTGCACGAGATCATAGTACAGATTAGAAGAGCATCTGAACCTTTTGCGTGCATTATGTGTATACCTTAGAATTTTTCAAGCATAATATGTGCACCTGAGAGTTTTGATTTATTGTGCTTGCACGCATTATTTTGCCACAATTATGTTTGCACTTAGTATTCCGTAAACACATGATATTTGGGCGCAAATTCTGCATGTAAATGAAAATTAATGCGTTCCTCGGATTGTATCAGGCAGTTCAATGTCAGAAAATAATAAAGGGATCGAGTGTAAAAATCCGCTTTGGAAAATTTGCATAACAGTGGTAACAGACTGTTGAACCTTACTAAAAGGGAAATGAAATAAGACTTGTGGGTTTTTTGGTAAAGGGAGATAAATCCTTAATTGCGCCGCTTGTGAAAAGTCGTGGTTTTAGGAATTCATGCGTAAAAGAATATAGTTTCAAAGATTTGCAAAAGGCTATTAAAGCTAACTTATGGGGAGAAGAGTTCATGACTTATAGTATTATTTAGCAAAGGGCGATGATTTGTAATTATGTCCCTTGAGGGTTTTAAGTGAGTTGTTTTTTTTTTTCGAACAGGTTGGGCAGAACATTCCTTTTCAACTGTTGCTGAATTCATAGATGTAAGTAAACTTCATGTAACATGAAGTTTATTTACATCTATGAATTCAGCAACAGTAACGTTCACTGCTGTCGGCGTGAAGTGTGTTACCAGCTATTTAATCATCAACCATTTGTTTTTTTTTCCAGCTTTTGTAGTCGTCACTCGAAAATTTCCGTTGTCACCTTGCGATGTTGAAAGGAAACTCTATACAGAGCGATACAACAGGAAGCAATCTGATTATCAGAAGACGTCCCCCGTCAAACAAGTGTTTCGGCTCTATACTCCTTTACACTCTAAGGGGGGCGGGCCCACATGGGTCATGACTCCCAAGTGTCTGAGCCTCCTATTGTCTTGTATCGAAAATGAACCCATTTCACTTTGGTAGCAACTTTAAAATCCACAACTCCGCCAGCCGTGGAGGCAACTGTGAAAGTAACCAAAGAGAAGACACATTTTTCCGTTTGTTCGCCGCACACCACGACTAGGGACAGACACTGACACATCTGCACGAAGCCGACGAAGCTAGCCACTGCGCGCTAGCAACTGTAATTCTGTGTCCAACACCTCTTATAATAAACGCCGCGTGTTGCCCGTCAGTCACAGCCCTTTCACCAGCACACCGAAAAACTCAACGTATTGTGGCCTTGGACAAATTCCTGATGTTTTCTGTACTGCAGAGTTTACTGTCCCGAGTTCCATAGCCAATTGCGGTTGTTCCACAGCCAACATGATGTCTTTTCCGCAGTTTCACTAAGCCTCTTCAGTGCCCTTGTTGTGGTGAAGTGGGATGTTATAAATATTTATAGGGGACTTAGTGTACTGACTGAGATCAGCTGTGAAGGTATCTATATCTATTAAGAGTAGTGTATTATAGATAACCTTACTTGCTACCACATATCTATATATCTCAGTCAGAATTATTCTGGAATAGTGTGATGACTACGTTATGTGTCTAGGGTATGAGTATGATGAAGTGTAAGTCACAACAACAGACAGATAAACAATTTAATTTAATCCACTACTCTTGACAACACTGTGACACTCACATACATATAACACTCTATGAGAATATCTTAAGGAGTCACTGATAACTTTTCAAATAACAATATGTATTCATTGTTGTCATAAAGGTATATGTGTCCTGATTCAAATACAAAGGAACCAGGAATCACAATCAATTTTACTTACAAGTATATGTACAGACTTTATCAATATGAATATTGTAGTGACATATATTATTAAAAATATCCTATGTGTGTCAGTTGTGTAGTAGTAATATGAGGTAATACTGGTTTTGTTTTGTTCAAGCTCTGTTGGTATTTGTCATCATGACTTCAATAGTTTGTCTTTTGGGACTAGTATTGGAGATGTTCTCAGTTCCTGATATTAAGACAATTAAATTCCCCTCTGAATGTTATTTTTACAAAGTCATTTCAAGATGAGGGGACATAATGTTGAGCTCAGCTGGCCAAATCAGCTTATCTTGCGTGATGGCGGCAGGAAAGGACTCCTCTGCTCGAATTCTCCCCTGGGCTCTGGAGACACCTCACTGATAGCTAAAAAGACCAAGGAGTATGCTGTCCGACTCTGGATTCAGTAAAGCTCTGACCAGGTGCTGCTCAGTACCATCAAGACCACGGTCCCTGAAATCAAGAAGGATGTACCTTCTACTTCATAACTAACTTATACTCTCTTTTTACACTGATCACAACACATCACAAACATTGAGTTCAGAGCGTTAGGCCAACTGTCAGCTTCATGTGAAATACTTTATTCCAGTATTAACCTCCTTAATGGTTACCACGCCTCTGCACTTCCAGCATTATTTCTGTCTAATCAATAATCTAGGTGTCAGTGTACTGTTTGGCCATTCCATGCAGTTTTACTTTCCTCCGACACCTTCTGTTCAGGCGGGAGCATTATAGGCTTTACATCATGTTTGCTACTGAACTACACATATATACAGGCATAAATTAACAATTCACATTCAATTTTCATTAAAAGATACTGAATGTTTCAAGCTTACCACAATTCATGGAAACAAACACAGATACGTTGATTAGCAATGAATTCTGGCACAAATTCCCATCTGCTTATGTTCCAGGCTTTTATTTAGCAAAATATGAGCTGGCTTCAACGCATTGTTGCTTTATCAAGCTTATTTGCACTAGTGGTCTCGAACTAACGCTCCTAAGTGAGTATATCAGCGAGTCTAGCCAATGGAGCCACGTTTCGACAAGTGTTTGAAAAAATGTTACCTTTCCACGTCTCCCCTAACAACGATAAATAGTATTTATAGCCCGACCAATCGTGGTTAGTCTTTCATTTGTTGCGCTCCAATCAATTTGGAGTTTACATGGTAGGCTATTTCTGTAACGTAAGGTTTTTTCAAACACGTTATAAAAAAAAATTTTATGAGCAGAAATGATTCCATGTTGTCAGGCATCCCCACTATTTTATTTTGGTTATAATTTATTAATTCCTGGACTATTTGCGTAACGTTTTACATATTCTTTGTCAGCAAGCCCTAAGGAACCCAAATATCCAAATTTAAAAGAGCTACGTGGCTGCGTTCAAAATATGCAATTTCTTCTACCTCCTGTTTCGAAGATGTGCTGTCTGGGTACTGTAATGTTTTCAAACGTAAACCCATCTATTGTTATCTTTCCTAATAAGCGTTTTTTATGATTTTAAAACCTAACTCTGGGAAGGGTAGTGTATTTTATCACTGTTCGTCCGAAAAAGTTAGTGCATGTAGCCTAACACGCGTGATAGTAGTAATTGTGTATCGCGTTACGCTTGTTGGGGGTGGCATTAATAGCGAGACGCGTGTTTAATTTTGCATGCGTTCCTGATTTTATTCGCCCCTCTCTCTTTCTATTTGAGTCCATCTGTTCGTTCGTTTTGGTAACGCAGTATAATTAATGTTAGGATTAATTTAGGTCATTACGCAGTCTGCCTCTCAATGTTTTTCCAAGAAATACAGCACACGTTTCATTGAAGAAAGCGGGTATAATACAGTAAGCTTTTACTATCAACGTGAAAGCGTTACAATTTGCAGACGAAGCAGAAAACAAGGGGGATTTCGAGTACCTTCTTTGTGACAGCACTGTTATTTTACCATTGCTCTTTTCTTTATTAATTTTATTTGTTAGGCTTCATATTTACCGAATAATTTATATATGTGGATTAGAATATTCCACGACACTTGTTCTCGACTGTCCCCTCAGCCCCAACAGTTTCAATAAATCATACTGATGCAGCCACGAGCCCTCTTGCACCCATCTCAACAGCCATGACCCTTGCAGTGAACCCATCGTGTCTCAGATCTGCGGCCAGATCACTATACTTGGCCGCTTTAAACAAATGTTGCTCTTCCAATCTGGATTCAAATGGCACGGTCAGTTCAATCAATTTAAGCTGATGCGATGATGAAGAAGGCAGCACTATATCCGGCCGTCTTCAAGACTTCCTGATACTCTCTGGATATGCCCCTCGTCCAGGTAGGTCTACCGCCATCTCCCAGTCATTTGCACAGTCAAGGAGAGATCGTACACTGCTACTTGATTTACTCAGTTTTGGGTGTGCTGACTTTCCTGCTCTCAGAAAGTATGTGTTTGCGGTGTTTGGCCTGACATTGCTATTCGCCTTCATCCTTGCCAGATCTATTGTCGCAGCCAGCTCATTTGGTTCTTTGTTGTGGCGCCATGTGTATCGCCCTTGCCCTAATGACACATTGCATGCTGAGAGCACGTGTTCAAGTGTCTGCCTCCTATGGCAAAGGGTGCACTGCTCATCATCCGACTTTCCCCATCTTACAAGGTTGGTGGCTGACGGCAGCAGGTCACACATTGATCTAACAACGAAGCTGAGCATAAGAGGTGCCATATGCCATATGTCATTCCATGTCAAGGACCTTTACAGGGCTCCTTCCCATGTAGTCCATTGACCTTGTTGGACCTGCTGCACTGCTTTTTGCAACCTCTTATTATTCTCAGCTCTTCGTATCTCCTGAACTACCATGTCTCTGCGCTCCCTGCTTGATGCCTTGGACCACCAGCGGATGTCTCCATGACCAAATCCCCGTCTATTCGTTTGTGTGTATCCGATTACCTCCCTCAGTTTGAGCGACTCTTGAGCAGCATCAACAGCTTCTTCCACTCTCCACTTCCTTCCCGTTTTCAGTGTGGGCTGAACGGACTTAACCACATCATCTGCTGACTCGCGTAGCATCATTGCAAGGCTTTCCTTTCCAACTTTGTACTTTTCAATAACTGACTTGAAAGGAAGCAGAAGTTTTGACTTTTTGCAGTACAGTACTACATCTGACAGACCTGGTGGTTCCCCTTGCCATTTCCCCATGAACGTGTTGACGTTCTTTTCTATAGCTTCGACTGTACTTGTGCTTATTCCATATATATAAGCAGTGGCTACAACAACTTAGGTATCAACATGAACTGGAGGCACCACAGTTAGAATTTTCCTAGGGGTCTGCTTTGGTCTATGATCTGTAGCCTCTGCCTGTCATTTCTATTGTCTGTTGCACTGCCTTTGAGTCTTTTAATGAGGCATTGTACACCCTGCCAAGACTTTTAACAGGTTCCTCAATGACAGTAGGGATTCTTTGGTTAGAAACCATGAATATGACCTCTGCTATCTTCCCTTTCCTGACTGATAGGCTTCTCGACTTCTTGGGTTTGAAGCTCATTCTGCACCAGCTGACTAGTTCATCCAGGCGTGCTAACATCCTCCAAGCCTGATGTTCATCTGATATCAGAATTGTTGTGTCATCCATGAATGCTTTGAGCGGTGGCATGTGACACATTCCACCGAGCTTTGGACCTATAGCCATTTCTTCAGCCGCATTGAGGATTCCTTGCATAGCCATCACGAATAGTATCGGAGAGATGGTACATCCCATCGCAGTTCCAACTTCAAGGCCAATTCACTTCGTTGTGCACTCTCTGGTTTAAAATCTGACAGAGAATCCTGCGAAATACAGCTCCAGCATTGCTGCAATCTCTTGTGGAACAGGATACATTTCTATCGGCCGCCACAACATCTGGTGTGGAACGAATCCATAAGCATTTGCTAGATCCAACCAGATTACATGGAGGTTTGCTCTGTAAGACTTTGCCTTTTGAATCGCTTCCCAGATCATCGTGGCATGCTCTAGACATCCTGATGTACCTGGGATACCTCCTTTCTGAATGGTAGTGTCAATGTACCCCATTTGCCAGGAGGTATGTAGTGAGTCTTTTCGCTATCACTGAGAAGAATATCTTCCCTTCCACATTAAGTAGTGAGATTTACTCGGCCATTTAAGGTCCAGCTGTTCCCAAAGCCCTTTTGCACTGGCAGGTGGAAACTTGATTGCATCTCTTGGCCATCCTTCGTACAGTGCCCCAACTCTGGTTCTTTCCTTGCATTTCAGCCTCCGCAGTCCTCCGCCAGGTTGTTTTTGGTCGGCATCTCTTTCGTTTTCCTTCAGGGGTCCAAAGCATAGCTGTTCTTGTGATGGCATCGGGGTCTCTTCTGAGGACATGACCAACCCAGCTCCAGCGTCTGCCAGCTATGATGGTGTGCATGTCCTCTTGCTTGCTACGAGTAAGCAGATCTTGGTTAGTGATGGTATTCGGCCAAAAGATTCGGTGAATTTTTCTTAGGCATGTTGTGTGAAAGGAGGACAATTTCGACATTTCCTTCTCTGTAACTCTCCAGCATTCCGCACCATAGAGAAGCACAGAAAGCACACAGCTCTGATATAATCTTAATTTTGTGCTTGTGCTGTATTGGGAGGACTTCCAGATGTTGTTTAGGCTAAAGAAGGCTGTTCTTGCCTTATTCATTCTGATGTTGATGTCTTTGCCTGCCCCGCCGCCTGGTGTTACTATGCTTCCTAGGTATGTGAAGGTATCTGTCTGTACCAACTGCTGATTCCTTACTGATATGGGCTCAGGGTTGCTCACATTGAGCGTCATGACCTCATTTTATTTTAAAAACACTTTAATTATGATGATTATTGCAAATGTAATATTACTTTTATAATGATAAATGCCTTAATAATGCTTAAAGTAAATGTGAGGATGAAAGGATATTAGTATACATGATGAGAGAGAGAGGAAGGGCAGAATGTCAGACGGGCCTGCGTGCCCAATTCTTAACCCTTTGAAAATAAAGTTCGTTCTATCTATCTATCTATCTATCTATCTATCTATCTATCTATCTATCTATCTATCTATCTATCTATCTATCTATCTATCTATCTATCTATCTATCTATCTATCTATCTATCTATCTATCTATCTATCTATCTATCTATCTATCTATCTATCTATCTATCTATCTATTTATCTATATATCTATCTATCTATCTATCTATCTATCTATCTATCTATCTATCTATCTATCTATCTATCTATCTATATCTCCCTCTCTGATAATGTTTGTACTTTTCAACATATGTTATGTCATGCTTATAAGTAATTAATGTTAATATGAGTGTGCTATATTATTATTTTACTTTACAACGTTGAATTCCTTGAATTTGATATGTAAAATGCATATGAGAATAAATGAATTCAGTGTGAAAGGTGAGAGAAAGGAAGGGCAGAATGTCAGACGGGCCTGCGTGCCCAATTCTCAACCCTTTGAAAATAAAGTTCGTTCGTTCGTTCGTTATCTCTTCCCGTCCAAGAAGTGTGTGAGATTATCATCAGGCAGATCAACTTGAATGTACTCAGCACTGTGGATTGACTCCTGGCTGCGTTCTTCTAACGTCTTACCTGTCGAGACAGAGCGCTGTTGATCTACCCGTGATGAGCTCCCACACCCCTTTTTCGTTCTGTGGATTTTCATTCCTCTCTGATTAGAGATTTCCTACCACAGGCACTTGGAAATTCCAGCCGTTGTTCAGAGCTCGAAGTCGTGTAACGGGTCTGGTAGATTCCAATGAGGCGTCTGTGGATTCATCATTCCCCCCCCCCCCCTTTTCTGTGAATCCTGGGGGCATCTATCATTTTTCGGTCCTGTAGCAATTGGATACAGCTTACGGGGTGCTAACCCGATCAGCCGGTTTTTAGTCTTTCCCAGTGTCATCTGTCTTTCCAGAAGTCCATCGGTCTTTTCCCGATTGTCACTGGTTTGACCATGCAACTATGAAAGGAAAATCTATACAGAGCGATACAACAGGAGACAATCTGATCATCAGATGTTTAAGCAAGATCGAGTCTGTGGACACAGATGAATTTTCAACTCCAGTGAAATAATCAAGTATGAATCAATAGAAGATGAAAATGTTTCATTTCAATGGCAGAAGTTAATAGTGTTATTCCTTTAGACTGGAATGTACAAGAAAGGTATCGAAGCAACGTGTGAACCCTTTATAAACTTTACAGCGTACATAACTAAATTAAGGGGCTGCTGTAAAACTGGTAAGGAAATAAATATGTATATATAAACAAATAAAACGGTATTGAATCAGTTTTACAAATTAACGGTACACAAGAAACAATGGACGTTTCGGGTTTCACCCTTCGTCAGCCACAGTTACAAACAGGCAACAAGGACAAGAAATATAGACTATAGACACTGCAATCACGTAATATATATATAAACACAGATGAAGAGCAATAATAAAGCGAGGAAACTACACAACCAAAAAGAATTAATCAATACAAGAAATTCCATAATGAACGAAAATGAAAAGCAGAAAATGGAATTAAAAAACAAGAAGTCCTTGTGGCAAACTTTGTCTTCAATACAGTTGTAGAATCGATTACTGCAATGCGACGGTGTCTCTAAAAATGGCACGCACTCACGGAACGGCGTGCGAGGAGGGTCCTTGTAGCAAAATATGCGAGAATAAACGCTCAGTTCAGTACGATTTAGGCATAAAACGATAATCAATATATTAGCCCGCATGTATAGGGCATCTTCGAAGCAAGCAGCGTTGCTTTTTGCACAGTGCTAAGCCTATAGAACGATTTCACGGAAAAAGTCTGACACGCTTTAGTTTCGTTTTCGACAAACACTACTATATTTAACTTTTGCCCAATCTGCTGTATACACTTTGTAGTCTAGCCTTACAATTAACTATTGGCGGAAGCTTGCCGCAATATAGCTATCTGAAGTAACACTTTCTGTCAACTTTGTAGCAAAATCAGTAGTAATCCTTACATTCTTTGGTAGTATTACACGATACAATGCTAACTAGTAACGCAAAGTCCTAACCCGGCCCGTCTACACCCCGCTTCGATGACACAGTCTGCAGCGCATATATACACATACTTTAAATAATATGATAGTCCTAGTATTAGAGAAGTTATTGAAGAAATACTAATATCTAAGAACACACGACCAGACACACTGGCGTTCCTGCTCATGTTTTTGGTAACGTTAGGGGGACGCGAGCTGGAAAAAGAGGCAGGGAGGTACATTCAAATTTGCTTGGGGTGAAAGAGTATGAATGGGAAAGGGGAACGGTAGGAGAAATGTAATCCTATACGTGATATCTTTTGTATTGGGCATTACTAGAGCAGTTATTCAAAATTATTTTGGTTTTTCATTCAAACTGCTTTTGAATTCAAGTAGTAGAACGTTTCGATTGGCTAGTGCTGGTAAATATTAGCAAAAGGCTTTGACTATTCATTGCCAGTTGAACTAAAATTTGTATACAGATACGCTGAAAAACAGCTGTGTTAATTTTAAACTTAAATAAAGAATAAGTTCACAGTCTGTGCAGTTCGGAGGAAGCTGAGGCCATTTCTTCACAAAATCAGCGTCATTTGTTTATATATTTCTTGATTGTGGTAAGGATATTTTATGAAATTTAATATGTTTGGTCCAACTACAAAAGTTAGATACTGCTATTGGGGAAAAAGTGAAGGACATGTCGGAAGCAGACATTGTTGAGTCCACACATTAAACGGTATCTGACTGATGTATGTTGTTATGATTATGTTGACATATTAAAATAGTTTAGCAAGCCTCTGTGTTCAATGAACACTGTTTACATGCCTGAAGCAAATATAATTGAAAAGAAAAGAAGAAAGATCATATCACAGGAAATGTGGTAACTCCACATTATTGTATGGAGGAAAAGTATGTGAACGTACAGTGGCGTATCTACTATAAGGACTTGAGGTGTGGTCACAACCAGGTGGGAGTCCTGTACCATTCGGGGCGAGTGCATTTGTAAGGCACGCGAGGCTGACCCAATACCCACGTAGGAAATTAAGTGTTAGAATAAATGATCAGAGATAAAAGGCCAGGGTGTCCTTTTGTTGCAGAGGGTCTATGTTCCTGTTGCCGGCTGGTGACAGGAAACCTGCTGAGTGCTTATAAACGCCAACCAGTCTCCAACCAGACTTACATGCTGTCGAATATCCAGTAGGAGCTTTGGCGAGTGTTGAACTTGAAATTTCTGCAACTACCCATTGAATTATCTTACAACAAGGACTCCCAGGTGAAGAGTTAAACATCTGGGGCATCTCTGACATTTTCTTGTGTTTCAAGATATTACACAGGAATTTTATGGGGGTAGGATGAACTACAGCCCTCATATACAGTGACTCTCCCGGTAGATAACTAAAGTGAACTAATTTAATATTTCATACAGGAAGGACATTTATAACTACATAACTTTTAGTTATTGGGCAGATTGTCCCAACATTTTAAATTGTTCTTTTCTGTAAACTATCTTGTCCTTATTTTCAAAGACCTGTCCACAAGTGTGGTAAAGTGGGATGTTATAAATATTTATAGGGGACTTAGTGTACTGACTGAGATCAGCTGTGAAGGTATCTATATCTAATAAGGGTAGTGTATTATAGATGACCTTACTTGCTGCCACATATTTATGCCTCAGTCAGAATTATTCTGGAATATAGTGATGACTACGTTGAATGTCTAGGGTATGTATATGCTGAAGTGTAAGTCACAACAACAACAGACAGATAAACAATGTAATTTATTCCACCACACTTGACAACACTGGGACACTCACATACAGATAACACTCTATGAGAATATCTTAAAGGAGTCACTGATAACTTTTCAAATATCAATATGTATTCAGTGCTGTCATTAATGTATAGGTGTCCTGATTCAAATACAAAGTGAACCAGGAATCACAATCAATTTTAATTACAAGTTATATGTACAGAATTTATCAATATGAATCTTGTAGTGACATATATTATTAATAGTATCCTATGTGTGTCAGTTGTGTAGTGGTAATATGAGGAATACTGGTTTTGTTTTGTTTTTTCAAGCTCTGTTGGTATTTGTCATCATGACTTCAATAGTTTGTTTCTGTTGGAACTAGTATTAGAGATGTTCTCAGTTCCTGGCATTAAAACAATTAATTTCCCCTCTTAATTTTATTTTACAATGTCAGTTTAAGCTGGGGGTACATAATGTTGAGCTCAGCTGTCCACGAATTCTTAACTTTCGTGATGACTGCCGTAAATGACTCCTCTGCTCGATTACTTTAATGAGTTCTGGAGCCACCTCACTGGTTGCTATATGGACCAAGGAGTATGCTGTCCGCCTCTGGATTCAGCAAAGCTCTGACCAGGTGCTGCTCAATAACTTTAAGACCACAGTCCCTGAAACAAGAAGGTTGTACCTCCTACTTCAGAACTAATTTATACTCTAGTTCTACACTGAGCACAATACATAACAAACCTGAGTTCAGAGCGTTAGGCCAACTGTCAGCTTCATCTGAATTACTTTACACCAGTATATTCCTCCCTAATGGTTACTACGCCTCTGCAATTCCCATGTTCGCTACTGAACCACACATATATACAGACATAAGTATCAATTTACATTCAATTTTCATTAAAAGATGTCAAATATTTCAAGCTTACCACAATTCATGGAAATAATACACAGTGACGTTGAATGGCAATGAATATAGCACAACTTCGATCTGCCGATGTCCCAGGCTTTTATTTAGAAAAATATGCACTGGTGCTCAACATACTGATTCTGTAGTAAGTTTATTACAAGATGTGGCATGGAACAGACGCTCTGAATTGAGTATATTCGCAGCTCTAACCAATCAGGCCATGTTTACCCAATCGTTTGAAAAAAAGTACTTCTACTCCCGTTTCCCCTGACAACGAAAGATAGTATTTATAGTCCGACTAATCGTGTTTAGCCTTACATTTGTTGCGCTCCAATCAAATAGGAGTTAACATGGAGACTCATTTCCCGTACAATGGTGGGGTGAAATTCTGCCACTGAGCGATTCTGATTCTAGTGTTGTCTGACACCCTCACGATTTTATTTTGGCTATAATTTGGTAATTCCTAGACTATTTGCGTAACGTTTTACATATTCTTTGTCAGCAAGACCTAAGGAACCCAAATATAAAATTTAAAAGAGCTAAGTGGCTGCGTTCAAAATATGCAATTTCTTCTACCTCCTGTTTACTTCGAAGATGTGCTGTCTGGGTACTGTAATGTTTTCAAACGTAAACCAGTATAATGTCATAATTCCCAATAAGCGTTTTTCAGGATTTTAAAACCTAACTCTGGTATGGGTAGTGTTTTTATCACTGACGATTTGAAAAAAAGCTAGTGCTTGTGGCCTTACACGCGTGATGGAAGTAATTGTGTATCGCGCGACTGTGGTAGTATTGCCTGTGCCTGCTTTCTGCCTCTCCCTTCTTTCTATCTTTAGTCCATCTGTCTTTTGTTTTTGGTAACATAGTGTAGAAAAAGACATGAATGGAATTTTAATTCTAGGTCAACTTGCGTATTTCAAGGTTTTTCTTAGAAATGGAGTACACTTTTTAGTGTGTTTGGGAAACGCGTGTATACTGCAGAAGGCTTTACTATCAACGTGAAACGTTACAATTTGCAGACGCAGGAGAACACAAGGGGGATTTCGAGTACAGTCATTGTGACAGCACTGTTCTTTACCATTCTTCTTTCCTTTTATTGAATTTATGTGTTAGGCTTTACATTTACCTGATAATTTATATGTGTGAATTAGAATTTCACGACAAATCCTCCCCTCTTAAAACAGACGTTATATGTCAGTCTATAATTCTATATACACATAGAGAAATTTCTTATTATTCCTGGGGTTTTGGGTGATTCTCATCACACGGATGGCGGCTTAAAAAATCAGCTCCCAAATTTGTTTTTCCACTTATATACTCTATGCTGAACTCAAATGGCTGCATCAATAAAGACCAACGGAGTAATCTAGAATTCTCATGTCTAGCCTGTGCTAGAAACGATAAAGGTTTGTGATCCGTTTGCAACTTAAATGCCTTCCCATACAGATAAATATTGAATTTCTTTATCGCCCATATTACTGCAAGACATTCTTTTTCGCTAGTTGAGTAATTGGTTTCAGCTTTATTCAACTTTCTGCTAGCATATGCCACTGGGCTTAATTCCCCATCCAATGCATCTGATTTCTGTAGTAGAGTAGCACCTAACCCAATATTACTTGCATCCGTCCTTACTATGAATTCTTGACTTAAGTCAGGTAATTTCAAAATAGGTTTGCTTGTGAGCTTTTCCTTCAATTCTTGGTAAGCCATTTCACATTGTGGTGTCCATGTAATTCGATCTGGGTTTCCTTTACGTGTCAAATCAGTTAACGGTGCACATATGGAATTAAAGTTTTTGATATACTTCTGGTAGAAACCACATAATGAGACAAAGGATCTCACGTCCTTCTTGGTTTGTGGTCTCGAGGCTTTCTTTAGTTTCTCTAAATTCTTTGGGTCAGGGGTCATGTTTCCCTGATAAACTGTGTGCCCCAAGAATTCCAATTCTTTACATCCCACGCAACATTTGGTTGGTCGGGCTGTTAAATTCGCTTCCCTAAGTCGATTAAACAGCATGTTCAGAGAGTCAATGTGTTCCTCAAATGTTTCTGTTGCTATAAGGATATCATCCATAAAATTTGTGATGCATGGGTTATTCAGAGGGTCCAATAATTTTCTCATCATTCTAGAGAAAACACTAGGCGCATTCTTCAATCCAAATGGCAATCTATTAAACTCATAGTGTCCTTCTGAGGTACTAAAAGCTAGGTATGGTCTAACCTCAGGCTTTACTGAAATCTGATAGTATCCTTTACTCAAATCCACTTTTGAGAAATATTTAGCTTTATTTAGCCTGGCAAACAACTGATTTGTATCCGGCAATGGATCCACCTGTCCTTCTGTAATAGCATTCAGTCTCCTGTAATCTATACAGAGTCTATGTTCTCCAGAGGGCTTCCTTAAGAGTACAACACCGGAACTATACGAGGATTCACTGTGTGAAATAATTCCTTCCTTCAACAAATAGTCAATCTCTTCCTTCAAAGCTTTCTCCTTAGCAAACGGAATCGAATATGGTTTCATACAGACAGGTGTGGGGTCTATCAGTTTCATATCATATTCCAATAGGTTTGTATGCCCAGGTCGGTCTGTTAACACCTCTGTATGAGTATCTAGAACCTGTTGCACTCTCTCTTTCTGAGTTTTCGTTAAATGTGTACTGATTTTCACCTGTGCCGCTGTCTCACAGGGGTGTAATGGATATTCAAATGATGAAAGTGGTTCCTTTTTCATCTCCATGGCAATGGACAAGGTCAACAAGTGTGTCTCTTCCTGATGTTCTCTTTCCAAATATTTCTTCAGGAGATTCACATGATAGATTTTTTCTTTCCCCTTCTTATCTATCTTATAATTGGTTCTAGACACCTTCTCTAGAACTGTATATGGCCCTTGTCATCCAATTTGTAACTTATTCTGATTACCGGGGAGAAGAAGCAGTACCTTCTCTCCCACAGCCAAATCTCTGTCTTTCGCCTTCCTGTTATAATAGGCAGCATGTTTCTTCCTGGCTTGTTTCAAATTTTCATTGGCAAGTTTCCAGCCAGTTTTTAAACGAGTGGTCAGCTCATTCACATATTGGTATGAAGATGTAATATTCTCCTCTGCCTTTTCATCCGTCCACGTTCTTAACAGCGCTTCAAGTGGACCTTTTATTGGCCTTCCAAACAATAATGTTGCCGGGGCCATGCCGGTTGAACTATGGGGTACCTCCCGATAAGCAAAGAGGGCGGCGTGCAGGTACTGGTCCCATGTATCTGGTTTTTCGTGTGCCAACTTTCTCAGGATCGACATCAACGTGCCGTTAAATCTTTCCACTTGGCCGTTCCCTTGGGGGTGGTACACACTACAATGGAAGTGTTTGGCCTGGAAGATCCTGAAAACTTCTTCAGTTAGTTTCCCCTTGAACTGAGAGCCATTATCAGTCAAGATTTGATTGGGAAAGCCTAACCTTGTGAAAATTGTGAGCAATGCCTCTGCCACATGTTTAGAATCAATCGATGACAGGGCTACTGCCTCTCCCCACATAGAACAAGTGTCCACCAGAGTCAGAATGTAGCTGTTCCTTCTCTTGGTTCGGGTGAGAGGTCCCACAAGATCCACGGCAACTCTCTCAAAGGTGTTCCCACTATGGGCATTTCCCCTAGAGTTGCTGGTGCAGTCCAATGTTTAGGTGCTACTCGTTGGCACTCTGGACAGGATTTTACATATCGTTTGATATCTTCAGTTATTCCTGGCCAGAAATAGTGACAAGCTATACGCTGTCCGGTTGCGCTGATCCCCATATGACCACTGAAGGGAATCGCATGCCCTAGTTCCAACACTTTAGTCCTATATGAAGTGGGAAGGACCAGCTGTCCGTGACCATTGGATTCAGATCCAGCCTTCCTATATATCAGCTTGTTCTTCATATAAAACTCTCCCTTGCCTGGAGGTGTATGAGATTTGTGCAACTTCTTGAAACACGGCTTGAGTGTTTTGTCCTCAGCCTGTGCCTTCCTCATCTCATCTGGATGAGTATTTATTGGATTATCCTCCTCCTTTTTAGATTGTGATCTGGTCTGCACTGTCGCCAATATCACAGGTCTCTTGGGGTTCCCCAAGAAGACATATCTACACCCCAATATCAGAGGGTAGATTGGCTCATTTATCACTGCTGCTTTTATGATTCCTTCCACATATCGCGTTTTCACTTTTATCCGGGCGACGGGAAGTGTCATGATAGCTACATCCTTGGTTGCAGTTTGAATCTCCACTGTTTCTGTGGTGTATTGATCGGCCTGCACCAGGTGAGAACTCACAACGGAATCGTAATCTAAACCGGTATCATATAAACACCTTATAGTGACACCATTACAGATGACATCTTCACACACTGCGGGATGGTACGGTTCCTGTAGTTCTGCAGGTTTGATTTTTTTTTCCTTTTTCCCCGATGTCATAGCAGCACAATGAGGAGGTTTCCTTCTACAATGGTCAGTGTCATGATTGTTCATCTTACAATTTTTACACCACCTTTTTCCTTGGTTGAAAGATTTTCTTTCATCATATTTCCTTTCATCGAATTGTGGGGCTTTATGTTTATTTTCATACCGTGGCCTATCAAATTGGTGCTTACCTTTGTTTTGATCCCTAGGATCAAATTTATTAAAGTTCTGTGGTGCCCTAAAATTATCCACCTGTTTCTTTTTATTACCTGTTACCTCTGCTTGAGCTGCTTGATACCTTTCAGCAACATTTAGCAACTCACCCAGCCTCTCTGCACCTTGTTCCATGAGAAACTTTCTCAGGTCTGGAGCCATGGACTCTCTTAATTGCTCTATAAGGACCATTTCCTTAAGATCTTGGGTTTTCCCCAGAGAAGTCCATTTCTCCAAGTATGTCTCTATTCGTGCAGAGAACTGGTGGTAGGTTTCACCTGACAGTAGTTTAGCATTCCTAAATTTTTTCCTATAAAATTCTGCGTTCTTTTCATATCTTAACAAAAGAGCCTGCTTTAGCATGTCATAATTTTCCTGATCACCTCTGCTCATTTTGGCAAAAACTTCATAAGCTGCCCCACGAAGACCTTGAGATAACTTTAAGCTCCACCTTTCTCTCTCTAACCCATATGTGGTAGCCAATAGTTCATATCTATTTAGATAGCTCTCTATATCATCGTCTTTCTCAACAAAATGATCTAAATGAAAATTCATAGCTGAGGTTGAGGCTCCTTGGCTAGCAGTGGCATCAGAGGCAAAGGGACTGGCACCATTTTCAGGAGCATGGCCTTGAAACTCAAACTCCCTTAGTCGTAACTCATGTTCCCTTTGTAATCTCTTCTCCTCCTTTTCTGCTTCCCTCTCTGCAGTCAATCTTCTTTCTTCTGCTTCCCTTTCTGCAGGTAATTTCTTCTCTTCCCTTTCTGCAGCCTGCCTTCTTTCCTCGGCTTCCAATGCTTTAGCCTCTTTGTCAGCCTCAATCTGCAACCTCTTAGCCTCAGCCTCAATCTGCAACCTCTTAGCCTCAGCCTCAATCTGCAACCTCTTAGCCTCAGCCTCAATCTGCAACCTCTTAGCCTCAGCCTCAATCTGCAACCTCTTAATTTCTTTTTCAGCCTCTATTCTCTTATCTTCGGCCAATCTTTCAGACTCTAATTTTCTTTCGGCCTCTTTTTCTAATCTTCTTTCTTCCCGTTCAATATATTTGTCACATTCAGCAGTGACATAAGCAATCATAATTTGCCCGTCCATGCCTAACTCTTTCGCAGTCTGTACAGCAGCAGATCGAAATTTTGCCAGGTCGGCCATTGTCTAACAGATAAATGTCTAAAATATTTAACTAAACAATTTTATCTATGACTATTTAACTCAGGACAACACAGGCACTGTGAGCTCAACCTTATTTATTTTCACCCAAGGATACCTTTTAATTCTTATTATTCCCTGAAGTGAATTACCCCCAATATTTTTAATAGGGAAAGATTCAAAATCCCGAGAGCGAGACCCCAATATATGTGGTAAAGTGGGATGTTATAAATATTTATAGGGGACTTAGTGTACTGACTGAGATCAGCTGTGAAGGTATCTATATCTAATAAGGGTAGTGTATTATAGATGACCTTACTTGCTGCCACATATTTATGCCTCAGTCAGAATTATTCTGGAATATAGTGATGACTACGTTGAATGTCTAGGGTATGTATATGCTGATGTGTAAGTCACAACAACAACAGACAGATAAACAATGTAATTTATTCCACCACACTTGACAACACTGGGACACTCACATACAGATAACACTCTATGAGAATATCTTAAAGGAGTCACTGATAACTTTTCAAATATCAATATGTATTCAGTGCTGTCATTAATGTATAGGTGTCCTGATTCAAATACAAAGTGAACCAGGAATAACAATCAATTTTAATTACAAGTTATATGTACAGAATTTATCAATATGAATCTTGTAGTGACATATATTATTAATAGTATCCTATGTGTGTCAGTTGTGTAGTGGTAATATGAGGAATACTGGTTTTGTTTTGTTTTTTCAAGCTCTGTTGGTATTTGTCATCATGACTTCAATAGTTTGTTTCTGTTGGAACTAGTATTAGAGATGTTCTCAGTTCCTGGCATTAAAACAATTAATTTCCCCTCTTAATTTTATTTTACAATGTCAGTTTAAGCTGGGGGGTACATAATGTTGAGCTCAGCTGTCCACGAATTCTTAACTTTCATGATGACTGCCGTAAATGACTCCTCTGCTCGATTACTTTAATGAGTTCTGGAGCCACCTCACTGGTTGCTATATGGACCAAGGAGTATGCTGTCCGCCTCTGGATTTAGCAAAGCTCTGACCAGGTGCTGCTCAATAACTTTAAGACCACAGTCCCTGAAACAAGAAGGTTGTACCTCCTACTTCAGAACTAATTTATACTCTAGTTCTACACTGAGCACAATACATAACAAACCTGAGTTCAGAGCGTGAGGCCAACTGTCAGCTTCATCTGAATTACTTTACACCAGTATATTCATCCTTAAATGTCACTACGCCTCTGCAATTCCAGCATTATTTCTTTCTAGTCAATAATCTAGGTGTCAGTGTACTGCTTGGCAATTCCATGTAGTTTTACTTTCCTCCGACACCTTCTGTTCAGGCTGGAGCACTATAGGCTTTACCCCATGTTCGCTACTGAACCACACATATATACAGACATAAGTATCAATTTACATTCAATTTTTATTAAAAGATGTCAAATATTTCAAGCTTACCACAATTCATGGAAATAATACACAGTGACGTTGAATGGCAATGAATATAGCACAACTTCGATCTGCCGATGTCCCAGGCTTTTATTTAGAAAAATATGCACTGGTGCTCAACACACTGATTCTGTAGTAAGTTTATTACAAGATGTGGCACGGAACAGACGCTCTGAATTGAGTATATTCGCAGCTCTAACCAATCAGGCCATGTTTACCCAATCGTTTGAAAAAAAGTACTTCTACTCCCGTTTCCCCTGACAACGAAAGATAGTATTTATAGTCCGACTAATCGTGTTTAGCCTTACATTTGTTGCGCTCCAATCAAATAGGAGTTAACATGGAGACTCATTTCCCGTACAATGGTGGGGTGAAATTCTGCCACTGAGCGATTCTGATTCTAGTGTTGTCTGACACCCTCACGATTTTATTTTGGCTATAATTTGGTAATTCCTAGACTATTTGCGTAACGTTTTACATATTCTTTGTCAGCAAGACCTAAGGAACCCAAATATACAAATTTAAAAGAGCTAAGTGGCTGCGTTCAAAATATGCAATTTCTTCTACCTCCTGTTTACTTCGAAGATGTGCTGTCTGGGTACTGTAATGTTTTCAAACGTAAACCAGTATAATGTCATAATTCCCAATAAGCGTTTTTCAGGATTTTAAAACCTAACTCTGGTATGGGTAGTGTTTTTATCACTGTCGATTTGAAAAAAAGCTAGTGCTTGTGGCCTTACACGCGTGATGGTAGTAATTGTGTATCGCGCGACTGTGGTAGTATTGCCTGTGCCTGCTTTCTGCCTCTCCCTTCTTTCTATCTTTAGTCCATCTGTCTTTTGTTTTTGGTAACATAGTGTAGAAAAAGACATGAATGGAATTTTAATTCTAGGTCAACTTGCGTATTTCAAGGTTTTTCTTAGAAATGGAGTACACTTTTTAGTGTGTTTGGGAAACGCGTGTATACTGCAGAAGGCTTTACTATCAACGTGAAACGTTACAATTTGCAGACGCAGGAGAACACAAGGGGGATTTCGAGTACAGTCATTGTGACAGCACTGTTCTTTACCATTCTTCTTTCCTTTTATTGAATTTATGTGTTAGGCTTTACATTTACCTGATAATTTATATATGTGAATTAGAATTTCACGACAACAAGCTATGAATGGACAGGCAAAATAAATTGTAAATATTTGTTCAACGAAAAACTTAACTGCTAGTTATTATCTTCTTTAATAGAAACTTAAAGTGTTTGATTGTTGTGTACCATCATTCATTTCTCCCCTAGACACTAGGTACACCATACACCATACACTAGAGCCATAAGAGTGACCGTGTGAGACCTAGGGAGGTAGCTGTAGGTTTTCTGCACATAATTCATCATCATCATTTATAGAGTCAGAGGCCTACATTTGCTTGACCTCACACGGTTATAGCAGACACCTTTTCATTCTTTTAGGATACCATCATAACCTCCCCAGCAAAATCAACTTTGCTACAGTCCTAATGCCCAACAATATGGTCACCTTGTTGTTAAAGTGATCTGTGTTTTAGTTCCAACTTCTGAATTATGGCATAACGACCAGGATGGACGAATAGCAGAAAGATGTATATGTTTCAATTCTGGAGGATTGCATCTATATTCGGATATATGTATTATGGCTGGAATGGTTTTGAATCGGAGGATATCGTAAGTTGAATGCATAACATTGTGAGTTAATAGGGTCAGTACATACTTTCGAGCGATGTAGGAAAATGTTAAATGGTCGGACGAATCAAAAAGTTAGATGGAATGGTAGCTCTGGACTGTCCGGCTCTAACGAGACCTAAATGGACAGAATCGGATGAAAAGAGGAATAGAACGACGAAGGAAGAGGTGGAACAGTTTGTGCAGAAGGCAAAATTTCATTCATCTTGCGAACAAATTAAGGAGTCCTAACACGCCTGTGACGTCATGCTCTCTCAGCGGAACGCATTGGCCAATAAAAAGTGAGAGCGCAATTTGAACAAGGGACACTGAAAAAAAGTTTAGTAACAAACTGGATACATGACAGAGTTACTTGCAGCCTGCCAAAACTTTAATGTCCAGTGTTTATTTCTGAAGTTTGAGGGTTCATTTGATAATTCGATATATACTGTCAAGTATAAGACGTCTCTGTACGTTCATCAGAGGTAATCCCACATAAGTGAAGGAACCCAACGTGTGAACTACAGCTGGTTCTTGGTACCTGTAAAGTTTTTTTCTTTCCCCACGCTGTAAAGTGTCAGTGTGGTGTGTTGTTGAGATCAGGCATGCTCCAGTCTACCCAGCTATAAATGGATAACTCACCCTAGTCCTGAGTTAGGGAAGGCAAAGGTGGCTGTCAACAGTAGTTTCCCTCTAAGGCTCCAGGGGAAGCAGGCCCTAAACTTGGTCACTTCAACCGACGCAGGATGGTGTATGTATGGAGTAGAAGTGTAGAGTGTGATTAAAGCGAATGGTGTACTGTTCGTGTGCTGACCAATATAATCACTCATACACATGTGTCTACAAGGCACCAATGCAGACTGTTGGGATCTTTGTTTACACAATTTATTCAGACGTACACACTGGGACATACGAGTACATCATGGGTATGTTGACACATCAATTTGTAGGCATACATAGCAGATCTGAAGTCATGACACATTCATAAATAATGGGTAGTACATCAAAAGTTCAATGTCATGATACATTATGGCCGCATCCCCTATCTGACTAAACGCGTCAGTGAAGGCGGATCGGTAAATAACTAAAGTTGCTTGACGTCCATAGTTTGTAGTATATTATGAAACCACGAAAAGGGGGTTTCTATCAAGATTGAGATCTCCTTGTCACTGTCCGAGTAATAAGATACATGCCCCGTTCTTTGGACAGTGATACTAAAGTATGATGACAGGAATTTAACATGGCCGCCCTCCTGAGTTGTCGCTCACTCGCTCACAGGAGGATATATTTATAAGCCAAAGTTAATTTGCAATACATATGCATAATTTCATAAAGTTCCTCCATACAGAGCTACAGTAATCCAGTTACCTCACGTAGCTATAATTACAGTATGGAGCCCGTCATCTCCTTCGATACAAACTTGACCCTAGCGTTGCGAAGCACAACATTCCAGCTAGGTCTAACCGACCTGAGATCATCAATAACAGGGACTGGCATTACATGGAGTCCGAATCATACATGGTACCGTACCTTAGGAGAGTCTCTAACACAAACTCTAGTAGAGGAACAATCTCGTATAGAAAAAAACCACTTCATAAATCATTTTTCCTTAAGAATCTGCCAGCCATAGAAAAGGCGTACCCGCCATTGTCACGGTACATCGGAACTCATCACGACTTGTCAAGACAACTCATACTTCCGCTAGAGCGGAATAACAAGAATCTAGTCCCGCCTACCCATCAAAAATATACAATATAGGACTGATTCTACTTGTACTAATAATATGTAATACATATGAATTCAGGCCATAAACATAATAAGCAAATTAATCTATTTTCTGGCCCTAAGAAATAGGTACAGGCATGAGAGCAAAATCCATGCGCTGGATCAATATCAAGAACGATTACTCCTATAATCAAAAGTGTGAATCAAACATGGATTCTCTCGCTTTTACCATAGACAGCATTTTCATACACAAATGAATGAATGTCTATATTTTTTCCCATATTAAATAGCCATATCGATTTTTTTGTAATATGTGCGTCAAAATATGCACGCAACAGATTACCTTACCCCTCGGGAAAAAAAATGGTACACTTTTTTTTTTTGAAATAAATCTAGGAGCAACATACAATAGCCTCACAACGCACCAATAACAATGCGCAAATGATAAGCATAATTTTTATGACCTTAGAGACGGTACTTCTCTAAGTATTAATATTTCCAGAGAGGTGTCACCAACGCATACTACAATATTAGCAATGACACATTTCCACATTAGTTTATACATAAATTTCATCTAAGATATCTTAACATCATGATCATCAAAGACGAAAAAAATTGAAAGATCAGCGGTGAATAAATATCAATGAACCGCTAAGTAGTGTTACAATCAATATATGATATATTACATATGTGTACACATTTCAACATAGAAACAACTGTATCAAAGTTGTATAACAGTTATGAATCATGTGGGCATCTAGACAAAATATCTGCCATCACATTTTCTGACCCACGGATAGCTCGCACCGAAAAATGAAATGACTGTACAGCAATCACGTATCGCGTTGATCTCGCGCTCTTCAGATTTTTACTCTGAATAGCCGTAAGAGCTTTCTGGTCAGTTTCCACAATAAAATGCGCGCCCAGAAGAAATCTTTGCAGTTTAAGGATTGACCAAACCATAGCCAATAATTCACGGTCTAGGACCGAGTAATTCTTCTCTGCGGCATTTAATTTCCGAGAAATATACATCACAGGATGCAGAGTTCCAGAGTACTCTTGCATTAGTGCTGCTCCAATCCCGGTGGATGAAGCGTCACTACGAAGAATAAATGTCTTATCCTTAGAAGGCAATACTAGGATAGGTGAAGTAGAAAACATAGTTTTAACCTTATCCAAAGAGGATTGACATTCTTGAGTCCAATGGACTACATTAGGAGACCCTTTCTTTAGCAAGGAAGAAAGAGGTGACATAATGGAGGACAGATTCGGAATGAATCGTCCATAAAATTGTATTAGACCTAAGAGACTTCGCACTTGCTTTTTAGTCTTAGGAATAGAAATGTTAAGTATCTTACTTGTATTATGGTCTTCTGTTTTTAGGAACCCATGACCAACACGGTGTCCTAAGAAAGATATTTCGCTAAAACCAATACATGCTTTCGATGGTTTCGCTGTCAGGTTATGCTCGCGTAAGATAGACAATAGTTCATTTATCCCATTATAGTGATCGTTCCAAGTATCACTGAAAAGACAGATGTCATCAAGATACGCAATGACATCTGAGCGATGAGATAGGATTCGACGCATCATGCGTACAAATGTTGCAGGGGCATTCATAAGACCGAAAGGCATGAAATTCCATTGGAATAGACCCCTAGGCGTCGAAAAAGCAGTAAACGGTTTGGCGTGTTCGGATAGTGGAACTTGCCAATATCCCTTAGACAAATCGAGTTTAGTAAGGAAATGAGAATTCGATAGTCTCGTAAGTAGCTCTTCTAGTAAAGGCATAAGTTCAGCATCAAATTTAGTCACTTGATTCAATTTGCGGTAATCCACGCAAAGACGTATGTTATTGTCTTTTTTCGTACAATAACCATCGGCGAAGAATATGCTGATGTGGATGGTTCAATAATTTTTAACTCTATCATCTCATCTAACTCTTTCTCTACCTGTGCTTGAAAATGTATCGGGATAGGATACGGTCTGACTCTTATAGGACTATGGTCAGTAAGAATAATGTCATGTTGAATGACATCAGTTTGACCAGGAATTCAGTAAGGACATCCTGAAATTGTTCTAACATAGTAGAAACTTGTTTCTGCGCTCCTGGAGATAATTCTGGAGAAATTGCAACATCTTTCCATGATTCATTAGAGTGAAGAGGAATCATTGGAAAATGTAAATTTACATCCGAGAAACTCGTTTCCTCATCCTGTATTACTGACAGAGATGAGTATTGTCCATGTTGGACTGGAAAATCGTCCGTTGCCTGGAAAACAGGTTGTAAATAATCAGGACGTTCATGGAATTCCGTGAGCATGTTGATGTGGAAGGTTTTACGCTTCCCGTCAATATCGACGATATAGTCAACATCGGAAACTTTTGATATTATATCGTACGGACCTTTCCAAGAAATAAGAAGTCTATTTTCCCTACAAGGTAGCAAGACAAATGCTTTGTCACCTGGACAAAGTTGTCGCAAGCATCTCTTTTTATTGGCAAATTCCCTTGCCTTCTGTTTCGCAAATTCAGAAGAAGCAGTTGCCAATTTGCATGCTTCAATAATCTTGTGTCTAAGTGCGATGACATATTCATAAGAGGATTTTGTGTCATCGACAATATTATGAGCAGTTATAAGATCATGAAGTAAGGACATAGGACCTTGCGGTTTCGCGCCAAAGACAAGTTCAAAGGGAGAAAATCCTGTATGTTCGTTGGCGACCTCTCTATATGCAAAGAGAGCCGCGGGTAAAACCCTATCCCAATCCTGAGGATGATCTTCTGTTATCTTACCTAGTAGGTTTTTCAGAGTTCTATTCAAACGTTCCACCATCCCATTGGACATAGGATGATAAATACTACTCAGCGATCTCTCTATCTTAAGAGTCGACATTACTTGAGACATGGTATCCGATATGAGTTGGGTACCATGGTCGGATAATATTTCTGCTGGAAACCCCAGACGAGAAAATATTAACCAAAGAGCATCTGCGACATCAGCAGTAGTTATGCTCTTTAGAGGAACAGCCTCCGGCCAACGTGTGCACATATCAACACACGTTAAAATAAATTGGTGTCCTCTAGCAGACTTTATCTTAAATGGACCAATGATGTCTATCGCCATTTTTTGAAATGGCCGAATGGGAATGTCTGCAGCCTGAATAGGTGCATCATGGCGTGGACCTCTGGATTTAATCTCTTGACATACTTTACAAGATCGACAATAGATTCGTATGTCCTTATTTACAGCAGGCCAAAAGAAAGATTGAAGAACTCTAGCTTTAGTACGGGAAAAACCCATATGTCCAGCACACTGCGAATCATGAGCGTGCTGTAAGATTTTAACTCTCATATTTTTAGGCACAAGGATTTGAGAATGAATGGACTTAGCGGAGTCTTGTACCATACGTACAAGTACGCCATTCCTCATCGTAATCCAAGATTTACGATTTGTATCCTTATGCGGATCACCTTTTGTTGCTAGAGTAAAGAATTTCTTTAGAGTAGGATCATCTTCCTGCTGTTTGATAAAGGAATCATCGGAAATCTCCAAGGGATCATCTTGGATCTGCGCATCATTATCTTCAGAATGTGAAGATTGTGGCATATTAAGAGCTTGAGCCCTAGTGATTACTGCATTAGCAGATTGCATATTAACATTTTCCCAATTAGAAATTTGCTGTGGAGTGCATTCTTTCACTCCATGAATGCGAGCGATGATAAGATCAGCGATCGGATTCGGCAAGAGACATGCTTGCACCTCTCCTGTAATGAAAGGCGTAGCAATATTGATAATGGCAGTGGAGTACTTCTCCAATGTGCCACCAAATGTTACACATTTGACTATATTGCCTGTAGCTCGAGAAGGATTTACGAGTGATTGCCTCACTCCGATGGTAGTGCACCCCGAGTCGAAAAGAATTGATACCGGAGTACCATCTATTAGGCCCCTATTAAAGACAAGAGCACCCCTTCCATTATGCGCGATTGACGCATGGAGCGCGGGAAGCGGGTGATCGCAGCTTAAAGTAGAAACTGTGGTTGGATCGAATAATGTTTTGCATTGCGAACACTGAGATGCTCTAGCAAAATCGAAAGCGGAATTTGCTACACTATTGGAGTCTTTTTTATCATTATTCTGATTAT
The DNA here is from genome assembly GCA_024509875.1 of Oreohelix idahoensis. Lineage (NCBI taxonomy): Eukaryota > Metazoa > Mollusca > Gastropoda > Stylommatophora > Oreohelicidae > Oreohelix > Oreohelix idahoensis. The sequence continues at coordinate 39,135 of JAMPIV010022212.1, forward strand.
CGGTGTCGTGGAACTCCTGTTGTGCAGAGTTAGCCTGGTAATACGATTTACCATGTCTTTTGTGTTGTGATCTACCTCGGTTATGATTGTCTCTATAATTATTATTTCCTCTGTTATAACCCCTATTTGGGTTTGAATCATAATATTCATGATCATAATCATCACGCTCATTATACTGAGTATCCCTGTAATATTGGTTCTTATCTCTCCATGAAGAACTTGGGTAGTTCCTATAGCTACTCCCCTTTCGAGAATGTCTAAAATTATGGGTACCCCTCGCGTGTCGAGGACTATCAGCCCGATTCCAGTTCTTCAAAGAAGAACTCTGATTTGAGTGGTTATCTTGGTTTTGATACTTATTCCAATTAACCTTTTTATCAAATTTATTTTTAGCTCCTTGGAATTTGTGTGAGTAATTCTGATTATATTCTGTTGCCGAAGCAACTGGCATACTCTCTTTAATGTTAGAGTTACTAAGAATCATGTCAGGGTGTGCCGTGGCATACTGGTCACAATATTCTTCCATTTGCTTTAATGTACTAGGTTTACGCTCATGTAAGAACTCTAGGAATGATTTATTTACAGAAGACATGACCTTGTCTCTTAGCAATAAATCCGTAAGACCATCAAATGTTTTCTCTGTTTTGGATAATTCAATCCATCGTGAAAGTGTAATTCGTGCTTTTGAGATGAATTCTGAGAATTCTACACCTACCTCAGGTCTCATTGTTTTAAACAAAAGACGATAACTTTCCTCAGACAGCTGATATCTCTTTATCAAAGCTGCCCTAACAGCATCATAATTATCCTTGTCGGCCTCTTCAACAAAATATAACTTACTCAGAGAGTCCCCTTTTAGATTTTCAGACAACTGATTCACATACTGTGATTTGTCAACATTATGAGCTCGACAAGCCCGTTCAAATCTAGAAAGCCAAAATGTTATGTCATCACTGGAAGAGTTGAACGCTGGTACCTTGACCTTGTACACAAAGGGTTTACCATTACCACCAGATGCCTGATTAACATTACTCATACTTGTCAATTTCAATTTCTCTAATTCAAACTCATGTTCTCTTATTGCTTTTCTCTCTTCAGCCTCTCTATCTAATCTTTTCTGTTCTGCAGCAGCTTCTAATTTTTTCTGTTTAGCTGCAACTTCTAATTTTTTTCTGTTCAGCTGCAACTTCTAATTTTTTCTGTTCTGCATCAAATCTCCTTTCCTCCACTTGCATCTGCAATTTCTTTAGTTCAGCAGCAATATCAGCTTCTTTTTCTAATCATTTTCTTCAGCCAGAGCTTTTCTCTCTTCAGCAGCAGCTTTTTTCTCTTCAGCAGCAGCTTTTCTCTCCTCTGCAGCTAATGCTTTGTCATATTGAGCAACAGCCCATTGTTCTAAGTCTTTCCCAGTCTTATCAAGGGATTTTCCTTGTGCAATAAAATAATCTAATGTAGACATCTTGTCTTCTTAAATCATAAACCTGAAAAAGTAAATAAATTACCCTATTTCACTTTAATGGGAGACAAGTCTATACCATAGACTTAGTCTTAGTGCAAAACTTGTATGGTTTATAATAACCAATGATAACTTGAGTACCTGTGGACAACAATAACTGTATCTCAAATACTGTGGGAGACAAGCCTTACAAAGGTCTTGTATACCTCAATGTAATCAAAGATCACTTGGGTACCTGTGGAAATTAATCATAAAGTACTGATCTGTACTATACTATAAGTGTATACTACTATACCTCCTATGTCATATGTCAACTAAAGACATTACAAAGGACAAACAAGAAAAGACAATATGAATACATTTGCAGAGATCAAATCAAATTAAATAGGAGAAATGAAAAAAAAATGATCACAGAAACCGTGATGATAACTGCAATAAGATAACAAGACAAATAACGCCACAGTGTATAAACAAAAGGGTGTAAAAAACTGAAATGAAAGGAAAGATGAGACCTACAGTTATACAAACAAATCAAACAAAAATAAAGAACAGAAAAAATGTTACAAATACAAATATGAACACAGTCGTCACAACTAACCAAATATTTGCAAATTATGTTGCATGCATATTTCAATTAAGGAATTGCTCCCTATAGAACGCCAGAACAAGACCAATATCACTCGGTATTTCCTGTTCTAGTCACCTCCCATCCAGGCCCGCAAAGACATAACAATCACACATATAAACAGATAATATATAAACATAAATATATATAAATCATCAATGTGTGTATCATATCATGCAATGTGTTGAAGTTGCAATGTATAGTACTGTATGCTCAGTTTTAATCAATTAGACTACCACTTTATTAAGTAATAGATTTGCATTCTAACTATTACACTGTCCAATTTTTTTGAGCACATTAGAAGATCCACCGATGAAATTTGCACATTCTGTTCAACATTGCTCTTGTATTACAGCAGGATAAACAATCACTGGTTTAGAACACTGACTGTATTGTGCCAAATGTCAACAAGTGCTGACCCAGATATCGCTACAATTGTCAGAACAGGTCAAGCTGACATTGATTGTATAGCTGTCCTACTGGTGTTGATGTGGTCAAACAAATGTTCTTGTAACTGTAAAATGTGATTCTCAACACAAGACTGCGTAGGCTGGACCCAGGGATCTGGCTCACCACTGTAAAAAAATTTTCTTTCCCCACGCTGTAAAGTGTCAGTGTGGTGTGTTGTTGAGATCAGGCATGCTCCAGTCTACCCAGCTATAAATGGGTAACTCACCCTAGTCCTGAGTTAGGGAAGGCAAAGGTGGCTGTCAACAGTAGTTTCCCTCTAAGGCTCCAGGGGAAGCAGGCCCTAAACTTGGTCACTTCAACCGACGCAGGATGGTGTATGTATGGAGTAGAAGTGTAGAGTGTGATTAAAGCGAATGGTGTACTGTTCGTGTGCTGACCAATATAATCACTCATACACATGTGTCTACAAGGCACCAATGCAGACTGTTGGGATCTTTGTTTACACAATTTATTCAGACGTACACACTGGGACATACGAGTACATCATGGGTATGTTGACACATCAATTTGTAGGCATACATAGCAGATCTGAAGTCATGACACATTCATAAATAATGGGTAGTACATCAAAAGTTCAATGTTATGATACATTATGGCCGCATCCCCTATCTGACTAAACGCGTCAGTGAAGGCGGATCGGTAAATAACTAAAGTTGCTTGACGTCCATAGTTTGTAGTATATTATGAAACCACGAAAAGGGGGTTTCTATCAAGATTGAGATCTCCTTGTTGTGGTAAAGTGGGATGGTATAAATATCTATAGCGGACTTAGTGTACTGACTGAGATCAGCTGTGAAGGTATCTGTATCTAATAGGTGTAGTGTTTTACAGATAACCTTACTTGCTGCCACATATGTATACCTCAGTCAGAATTATTCTGGAATATTGTGATGACTACGTTATATGTCTAGGGTATGTATATGATGAAGTGTAAGTCACAACAACAACAGATAGATAAACAATTTAATTTATTCCACCACACTTGACAACACTGTGACACTCACATACATATAACACTCTATGAGAATATCTTAAATGAGTCACTGATAAATTTTCAAATATCAATATGTATTCAGTGCTGTCATTAATGTATATGTGTCCTGATTCAAATACAAAGTGAACCAGGAATCACAATCAATTTTAATTACAAGTTATATGTACAGAATTTATCAATATGAATCTTGTAGTGACATATTTTATTAATAGTATCCTATGTGTGTTAGATGTGTAGTGGTAATATGAGGAATACTGGTTTTGTTTTGTTTATTTCAAGCTCTGTTGGTATTTGTCATCATGACTTCAATAGTTTGTTTCTGTTGGAACTAGTATTGGAGATGTTCTCAGTTCCTGGCATTAAAACAATTAAATTCCCCTCTTAATTTTATTTTACAATGTCATTTTAAGATGGGGGTACATAATGTTGAGCTCAGCTGGCCACATCAGCTTATCTTTCGTGATGGCGGCAGGAAAAGACTCCTCTGCTCGATTGCTCCCCTGTGCTCTGGAGACACCTCACTGATAGCTAAATGGACCAAGGAGTATGCTGTCCGACTCTAGGTTCAGCAAAGCTCTGACCAAGTGCTGCTCAATAACTTTAAGACCACAGTCCCACAATTCATGGAAATATTACACAGTGACGTTGAATGGCAATGAATATAGCACAACTCCGATCTGCCGATGTCCCAGGCTTTATTTTAGGAAAAAATATACACTGGTGCTCAACGCACTGTTTCTTAGTAGGTTTATTACAAGATGTGGCCCTGAACAGACGCTCTGAATTGAGTATATTCGCAGCTCTACCCAATCAGGCCATGTTTACCCAATCGTTTGAAAAAAAGTACTTCTACTCCCGTTTCCCTTGACAACGAAAGATAGTATTTATAGTCCGACTAATCGTGTTTAGCCTTACATTTGTTGCGCTCCAATCAAATAGGAGTTAACATGGAGACTCATTTCCCATACAATGGTGGCCTAAAATTCTGCCACTGAGCGATTCTGATTTTGGTGTTGTCTGACACCCTCACTATTTTATTTTGGCTATAATTTGGTAATTCCTAGACTATTTGCGTAACGTTTAACATATTATTTGTCAGCAAGTCCTAAGGAACCCAAATATATATATTTAATAGAGCTAATATGCATTTTCTTCTAGGATAGTCGTGCTGTTACCACTTCCTCACTTCCAAACTTTAGGGTGTCTGGGTACTGTCATGTTTTCAAACGTAAACCAGTATAATGTCATATTTCCCAATAAGAATTTTTCATGTTTTTAAAACCTAACTCTCGGATGGGTAGTGTTTTTATCACTGTCGATTTGAAAAAAAAAGCTAGTGCTTGTGGCCTTACACGCGTGATGGCAGCAATTGTGTATCGCGCGACTCGTGTTAGTATTGCCTGTGCCTGCTTTCTGCCTCTCCCTTCTTTCTATCTTTAGTCCATCTATCTTTTGTTTTTGGTAACATAGTGTAGAAAAAGACATGAATGGAATTTTAATTCTAGGTCAACTTGCGTATTTCAAGGTTTTTCTTAGAAATGGAGTACACTTTTTAGTGTGTTTGGGAAACGCGTGTATACTGCAGAAGGCTTTACTATCAACGTGAAACGTTACAATTTGCAGACGCAGGAGAACACAAGGGGGATTTCGAGTACAGTCATTGTGACAGCACTGTTCTTTACCATTCTTCTTTCCTTTTATTGAATTTATGTGTTAGGCTTTACATTTACCTGATAATTTATATATGTGGATTAGAATTTCACGACAAATCCTCCCCTCTTAAAACAGACATTATATGTCAGTCTATAATTCTACATACACATAGAGAAATTTATGTCTATGCCTGGTGATTTCTTTGATTTTCATCGCACGGATGGCGGCTTAAAAATCTGCATCAACGTTTCTCTAATTTTATTTTGCTCATGGATTAATGCAGGTGGGTCAAGTCAAAGTAAGCACTACTGACGAAGGTTGCTTCAGACCTCTGCAATCCAAGAATCCATTTCAGATATGTTACTGTACAGCTGCAAGTGTTACGGCTTGTCTTACTACTGCTTAGCAATCAATATTCACCATTTTCTCTTCGCTGAGTCTGCTCAACGACATGTCCCGAGAATATTAGATGTTCCTCAATTTGTACGTTATGAGGAGTTGATCTATATGGTGCTATCTGAGTTGTGGAGGGGATCCAATAATTTCCGGATCAGCCTTAATAAACACTCGGACTATCCTCAATTCAAAAGGTAACAATGGAGACACTCTGCTCCTCCGAAATGTTCACAGCCAACAATTTGTCTGATCTCAGGCGGGATTGAATGTGGAAACACCCTTCTAATAATATTTTTATAATGTTCTATAATGTGCCGCTCAAATGGAGGCTATATTCACCAACTATAGTTTCGCCTACCGACAATCTGGAGAATTAAGATAATATGTGGAGAAATGAGTTTCTGCATCAGAAATCAATTCGCCCTTAGCATTGCTATACGATGTGTGGGTTATCTCCATCCAGGGTCCGATCAATAATTTCCCTTGGACGGTGTGGGGTCGGGTGACTACCAATGTCACCAGTGCCCTTTTAATGCTAAGTTAATAGCTATAGTGTGAAGCGCTGTGAGCATTTCCCGAATTGCTCACTCGTCCACTGCTCACTGTTCTTATGTTAACAATTTGTTTCGGTTTTAACTTAGGTGGATCATCTTCAATGTCAATGTCAGCCAGCTCCCTAAATGCGGCTTCAAACTGTCCCTGGGTTGACTGGTCTGAATTTCTATTTTCTCTGGATGCCTTTCTCAGAGTTGCGAATCTAAATATTTTGGGTGAACACTGTTGGGGGAAAGGTGGATACCTATCCTCTATGTCAACCTTATTAGTGTTATTTTCCTTGTTAATGTTAGGCCCATATGTTTCAGAATGCTTGGCTGGCATCTGATTATGATTTTCCCAACTTGGGGACTGTACCTTGCTACATTTTTCACAGGCCCCCACAAATTGTGAAATATCAGCAGCTACTTGGGGCCAGTAGAATTTTTCTGATGTCCTTTGACGGGTAGTCCCATTTCTCTGGTGTCCACCGTCTGGTACAACATGTGATTTTGCCATCACTTCTTCTCTGTAGGGAGTTGGAAGTACCAACTGTCCATATCCTTTGGGTCCTGCTCCCGCCTTCCTGTGGAGCAGTCCATCCCTCAAGTAAAATTGTCCTTTCTTAGGGTGTGCATGGCTGTTTAGCAATTTGTCAAAGCAAGGTTTTAATGATTTGTCCTTTGCCTGGGCCTTTCTCATCTGTTTATCAGAAAAGGTTAATGGGGGTTCCTCCTCCTTTCTACTAGGGGTCGACCTGACCTGAAGCGTGGCCATTACCACAGGTTTTACAGGGCTTCCTAGAAAAACATATTTACTTCCTAACACCAGCGGGTAATTAGGATCGTCACACACGGCTGCTCTAATCACTCCTTCCACGTACCTTGTCTCTACATTGATCTCGGCTACGGGAAGTGTCATGGTGGATATTCCCTTTACGGCCCCTTGTATCTCCACTTTCTCTGTGGTATACTGTTCAGGGTGCACTAGGGTTGCACTCACAACTGAGTCATATTCTAAACCTGAATCGTAAAGGCACCTAACCTTGGCCCCATTACATGTCACTTCTTCACAGATGGGGGGATGTTGAAGATTTATATGATTCTCTGTTAGTTTCTTCTTCCCCTTGTCCACTGTTATCATGCATGCCGCGTGATATGGAGGAACCTTCCTACCACATTCACTAGTATTATGATTATGCATCCTGCATATTTGACAATATTTTCCTTCCTGTCTGAAGGGTTTCCTGTTATCATATTTCCTTTCATTGAATTGTGGGGTTTTATTTTTATAGTCATTTCGTGGTCTATCAAACTGGTGCTTACCTTTGTTTTGATCTCTATGATCAAATTCATTAAAGTTTTGTGGTGCCTGATAATTGTCTACCTGCCTCTTCTTATCACCTGTTACTTCTGCCTGAGCTGCTTGATACCTTTCAGCAACATTTAGCAACTCACCCAGCCTCTCTGCACCTTGTTCCATGAGAAACTTTCTCAGGTCTGGAGCCATGGACTCTCTTAATTGTTCTATAAGGATCATTTCCTTAAGATCTTGGGTTTTCCCCAGAGAAGTCCATTTCTCCAAGTATGTCTCTATTCGTGCAGAGAACTGGTGATAGCTTTCACCTGACAGTAGTTTAGCATTCCTAAATTTTTTCCTATAAAATTCTGCGTTCTTTTCATATCTTAACAAAAGAGCCTGCTTTAGCATGTCATAATTTTCCTGATCACCTCTGCTCATTTTGGCAAAAACTTCATAAGCTGCCTCACGAAGTCCTTGAGATAACTTTAAGCTCCACCTTTCTCTCTCTAACCCATATGTGGTAGCTAATAGTTCATACCTATTTAGATAGCTCTCTATATCATCGTCTTTCTCAACAAAATGATCTAAATGAAAATTCATAGCTGAGGTTGAGGCTCCCTGGCTAGCAGTGGCATCAGAGGTAAAGGGACTGGCACCATTTTCAGGAGCATGGCCTTGAAACTCAAACTCCCTTAGTCGTAACTCATGTTCCCTTTGTAATCTCTTCTCCTCCTTTTCTGCTTCCCTCTCTGCAGTCAATCTTCTTTCCTCTCTTTCTGCTTCCCTCTCTGCAGTCAATCTTCTTTCCTATCTTTCTGCACCTAATTTCTTCTCTTCCCTTTCTGCTTCCAATGCTTTAGCCTCTTTGTCAGCCTCAATCTGCAACCTCTTAGCCTCAGCCTCAATCTGCAACCTCTTAGCCTCAGCCTCAATCTGCAACCTCTTAATCTCTTTTTCAGCCTTTATTCTCTTATCTTCGGCCAATCTTTCAGATTCTAATTTTCTTTCGGCCTCTTTTTCTAATCTTCTTTCTTCCCGTTCAATATATTTGTCACATTCAGCAGTGACATAAGCAATCATAATTTGCCCGTCCATGCCTAACTCTTTCGCAGTCTGTACAGCAGCAGATCGAAATTTTGCCAGGTCGGTCATTGTCTAACAGATAAATGTCTAAAATATTTAACTAAACAATTTTATCTATGACTATTTAACTCAGGACAACACAGGCACTGTGAGCTCAACCTTATTTATTTTCACCCAAGGATACCTTTTAATTCTTATATTCCCTGAAGTGAATTACCCCCAATATTTTTAATAGGTAAAGATTCAAAATCCCAAGAGCGAGACCCCAATATATGTGGTAAAGTGGGATGTTATAAATATTTATAGGGGACTTAGTGTACTGACTGAGATCAGCTGTGAAGGTATCTATATCTAATAAGTGTAGTGTATTATAGATAACCTTACTTGCTGCCACATATGTATACCTCAGTCAGAATTATTCTGGAATATTGTGATGACTACGTTATATGTCTAGGGTATGTATATGATGAAGTGTAAGTCACAACAACAACAGACAGATAAACAATTTAATTTATTCCACCACACTTGACAACACTGTGACACTCACATACATATAACACTCTATGAGAATATCTTAAATGAGTCACTGATAACTTTTCAAATATCAATATGTATTCAGTGCTGTCATTAATGTATATGTGTCCTGATTCAAATACAAAGTGAACCAGGAATCACAATCAATTTTAATTACAAGTTATATGTACAGAATTTATCAATATGAATCTTGTAGTGACATATTTTATTAATAGTATCCTATGTGTGTCAGATGTGTAGTGGTAATATGAGGAATACTGGTTTTGTTTTGTTTTTTTCAAGCTCTGTTGGTATTTGTCATCATGACTTCAATAGTTTGTTTCTGTTGGAACTAGTATTGGAGATGTTCTCAGTTCCTGGCATTAAAACAATTAAATTCCCCTCTTAATTTTATTTTACAATGTCATTTTAAGATGGGGGGTACATAATGTTGAGCTCAGCTGGCCACATCAGCTTATCTTTCGTGATGGCGGCAGGAAAAGACTCCTCTGCTCGATTGCTCCCCTGTGCTCTGGAGACACCTCACTGATAGCTAAATGGACCAAGGAGTATGCTGTCCGACTCTAGGTTCAGCAAAGCTCTGACCAAGTGCTGCTCAATAACTTTAAGACCACAGTCCCACAATTCATGGAAATATTACACAGTGACGTTGAATGGCAATGAATATAGCACAACTCCGATCTGCCGATGTCCCAGGCTTTATTTTAGGAAAAAAATATACACTGGTGCTCAACGCACTGTTTCTTAGTAGGTTTATTACAAGATGTGGCCCTGAACAGACGCTCTGAATTGAGTATATTCGCAGCTCTACCCAATCAGGCCATGTTTACCCAATCGTTTGAAAAAAAGTACTTCTACTCCCGTTTCCCTTGACAACGAAAGATAGTATTTATAGTCCGACTAATCGTGTTTAGCCTTACATTTGTTGCGCTCCAATCAAATAGGAGTTAACATGGAGACTCATTTCCCGTACAATGGTGGCCTAAAATTCTGCCACTGAGCGATTCTGATTTTGGTGTTGTCTGACACCCTCACTATTTTATTTTGGCTATAATTTGGTAATTCCTAGACTATTTGCGTAACGTTTAACATATTATTTGTCAGCAAGTCCTAAGGAACCCAAATATATATATATTTAATAGAGCTAATATGCATTTTCTTCTAGGATAGTCGTGCTGTTACCACTTCCTCACTTCCAAACTTTAGGGTGTCTGGGTACTGTCATGTTTTCAAACGTAAACCAGTATAATGTCATATTTCCCAATAAGAATTTTTCATGTTTTTAAAACCTAACTCTCGGATGGGTAGTGTTTTTATCACTGTCGATTTGAAAAAAAAGCTAGTGCTTGTGGCCTTACACGCGTGATGGCAGCAATTGTGTATCGCGCGACTCGTGTTAGTATTGCCTGTGCCTGCTTTCTGCCTCTCCCTTCTTTCTATCTTTAGTCCATCTGTCTTTTGTTTTTGGTAACATAGTGTAGAAAAAGACATGAATGGAATTTTAATTCTAGGTCAACTTGCGTATTTCAAGGTTTTTCTTAGAAATGGAGTACACTTTTTAGTGTGTTTGGGAAACGCGTGTATACTACAGAAGGCTTTACTATCAACGTGAAACGTTACAATTTGCAGACGCAGGAGAACACAAGGGGGATTTCGAGTACAGTCATTGTGACAGCACTGTTCTTTACCATTCTTCTTTCCTTTTATTGAATTTATGTGTTAGGCTTTACATTTACCTGATAATTTATATATGTGGATTAGAATTTCACGACACTTGTCACTGTCCGAGTAATAAGATACATGCCCCGTTCTTTGGACAGTGATGCTAAAGTATGATGACAGGAATTTAACATGGCCGCCCTCCTGAGTTGTCGCTCACTCGCTCACAGGAGGATATATTTATAAGCCAAAGTTAATTTGCAATACATATGCATAATTTCATAAAGCTCCTCCATACAGAGCTACAGTAATCCAGTTACCTCACGTAGCCATAATTACAGTATGGAGCCCGTCATCTCCGTCGATACAAACTTGACCCTAGCG
>JAMPIV010022213.1:0-119925 GCA_024509875.1 Oreohelix idahoensis
TGGTATGACAAAGTCACCAATTTGGAACTGATGACAAGAACCAGACAAGTGACAGTGGAACAAGAGATGAGAAGAAGACGCTGGTGATGGATAGGACACACATTGAGGAAACCTGTTGATACCATTACAAGGCAGTCCTGTTTCTGGAATCCCCTGGGAAAGAGGGGCAGAAGTAGACCAAAAAAAAAAAAACACATGGAGAAGAGACAGAAGTGAAAATGATGAGGAAAACTTGGAAAAAGACCGTGAGCAGATGGCACGGGACAGGAAGACTTGGCATGAGTTTGTTGAAGGCCTATGCTCCTTGGGGAGCTAAAAGGTATTGATTGATTGACAGTGAATGTGAGGATAAATTCGTTCATTCATTTATTCTTTACGTATGAGTAGCCTCAGGAGCATGGGCAAGATTATATCAGAGCTGTGTGCTTTCTGTGCTTCTCTATGGTGCGGAATGCTGGAGAGTTACAGAGAAGGAAATGTCAAAATTGTCCTCTTTTCACACAACATGCCTAAGAAAAATTCACCAAATCTTTTGGCCGAATACCATCACCAACCAAGATCTGCTTACTCGGAGCAAGCAAGAGGACATGCACACCATCATAGCTGGCAGACGCTGGAGCTGGGTTGGCCATGTCCTTAGAAGAGACCCCGATGCCATCACAAGAACAGCTATGCTTTGGACCCCTGAAGGAAAACGAAAGAGAGGCTGACCAAAAACAACCTGGTGGAGGACTGTGGAGGCTGAGATGCAAAGAATGAACCAGAGTTGGGGCACTGTACGAAGGATGGCCGCCGACCGAGCAAAGTGGAATCAATTTGTTGTTGCCCTACAAGACGCCACTAGGCGTGATGGCCACTGACTGCTTTGACGGTCGGCGGTTAAGGATCAAAGAAGAAGAAGCCTCAGGAGCATGGGCTTTTATTGAATTCATGTTTAATCCTCCTGTCCTGTGCCATCCACAAAATGTTCTTCCTTGTCTTCTATATCCCTTCTTGTCTCCAGGTCTCTCTACATGTGTTTTTCAGTATCCCTATACCTCTGGGGATTCATGAGCAAGGACTGCCTTGACATGCTTTCAACAGGTTTCCTCACTGTATGCCATATCCATTACCATCATCTTCTTTTAATATCTTTGTTGAGTGATTATTTTCACTTGTAGCTTCTGCAGGCTTGTTTATAAATATCTAATATTGATACGACCATTAATGTCCAGGGTTCTTTCTTGCGTGCCTGGCAAACAAGTATTAGCTTACTTTTGTGCACACATCTCTTTCTCCAAAGAAAGTAATAACTGCTGAGTGACAGTTTATAACTTTAATAAACATGAAGAACTTCACAATTGACCCATTGATGTGATCAGGCAATTAGTACACAACCAGGATTAATAATAATAATAGTCACTCAGGCTTTCACACTGCTGGTGATCTTTAAGATTGTCACTCGTATGTATGGAACAATCCTTTCAATAATGAAGTATGAAATACAGTGGTATACTTTCAGTATAATAAATATTGTATCTATGAATATATCTTATGGGCCATACACACACACCCAGATACACATCTCAACAGCCAAACGGCTAGAACTTGAATGTGCTCATTTTTCCATACACTTTTCTGCTAAACTCTCTTCTCTTTTTGCACATGCCTCGTTAGCAATCCTTTCCTGCAATTTGCGAGCTTGTCACACTGCCAGTCTCATCACGTGACATAGAGTGTCTAGTGGACTAGGGTAGCGAAGCGGTGTTCTGGGCATTCAAACTAACTGCATTTTATAACTCCCAACACTCTTAATCCACTGGCGCATGCCTGGTTCTTGTCATCAGTTCCACATTGGTTATCTTGTCATACCATTTTAATCCTTCTGTTCCACAAGAGCACCCATTTAAATAGCAGTCTGTAACTTCTTGGTTGCTGCTGTGTTTGTTATTCTCCATGTTTGAGAGCCATACAGTAGGGTTGACTTGACATTTGAGTTGAAGATTGAGGATATATTCTTCTTCTTCAAGTACCATGCCTAGTGGCGTAGGAGATCATGTCTCTCTACAACTTCCTGTCTCCAGTACAATTTATCATTTCTGTTGTTGATCTCTTTCATGTCACGATGTCAAACTATCCAGTATTTGCTCTTTGTCTTCCCCTATCTCTTTTTCCTACAATCTTACCTGTTGTTACGATATATTCCAGCTTTCCTCTTCTCATAGCAAAAAAAGTGGATTGCTTCTTTCTAACTTGTGAAATAAGTTTCCTTTGCACATTGGCCTCTCTCAGGACATCCTCATTACTCATTTTGGCTGTCCATGGTATTTTTAACATTCTTCTTTAAAACCACATCTCTGTGGCCTCTAGTGCTTTCCCTACTTGTTTACTAACTGTCCATGACTCAATCCCATACGTCAAGATTGGTTCTATATAACACTGAAGAACTCTCTTTCTTACTTCCATTGACAAAGAACCGTTGCATAAAATACTCTTCATTTTATAGAATGCTGTTTTTGCCTGAGCTATTCTGCTCTTCACTACTGAGATGCATTTTCCATCTGTAGATAAATTACAGAACTGAAAAACATGACTAATTAAGAACATATCTTGGACACTGTACAAAAATAATAAAAGTTTTAATGAAGTAGATGAAGAAAGAATATGTCTACTGCCCCATCAGGCGTGCCATTAGAGGTGACTAATATGGGGTTGGCAACTTCCAAATATAAAACATGAGCACTTGAATGCTATTGATGCAGATTTCCTGCAAGTGGGGCAGCTGAAGTGTTGGCTTTATGCTCCGTAGGCAGAAAAAAGGAAAAGAAGTTCAGATGTCATGGTCCAGATGAACAAGTTAGTTATTTCTTTGAGATTTCTTCAGTTAACTCTATACTTTCTTTAGTTATCTCTGAGATTTCTTCTGTTAACTCTATACTTTCTTTAGTTATCTCTTTGAGATTTCTTCAGTTAATTCTATACTTTCTTTAGTTATCTCTTTATGATTTCTTCAATTAACTCTATACTTTCTTTAGTTATCTCTTTGAGATTTCTTCAATTAACTCTATACTTTCTTTAGTTATCTCTTTGAGATTTCTTCAGTTAACTCTATACTTTCTCATCACTGCATATTTAATTTTTGGTTTGACTTCCTGCAGGTGGTTCAATGAGCTGAGTTCCCATTTCAAGGTTAATGGTGCAGGTTCTATAATGTATAAGCCATCAGGAAAGAACCAGACGCTAGACGTGACAGACCAGATGGCCCTGGACTCAGTTAAGAAAGGCTTGAAGGACCCAAAAACAGCTTTCATTTACCATTGCCATAATCATTACTTGTGTCCCATTGGCTATGAAGACACATCCCAGTTTTGTGTTGATGCATATAAGTAAGTGATGCCAGTTTTGTATTGATGCATGCATGTAAGTTTATTGCCCTATGTTGTTGTTGTTATTTAACTTGAACTGATGAGATTCCTTCTTTTTTGCAGCCAATACCAAGTTGAAGACTCCTTGGTATTATCTACACTGTAAATCTAGGCTTTTCCTGTGGCTTTTCTGCCATTCCGTAATGTGTTGAGTTAAAGTCATGAGTTCCAGTTTCTTCAGCGTGGCTTGCATTTAAAGGATCATTACATCTGGTCCCAAACTAGGAGGAAAAAGCATGTGGCATAATGTGCATTCCCTGCCATCCAAGGGGGCTCTCTAAATATGCAGAGCTATAATTCTATGCTCTGTTTCTGGGCTCTCCCAAGGAATTGTCATGTTCTATGCATAGCCACTTCTCAGCTTCTCCTTGCCTATCATGGGTCCATAGTGAGATCCTCCTGCTTGCAGCCAACCAGATAAAAGCCAGAATTACGTCTGAGGCTCAAGTGACTCCTCCAAGCTTAGTGTGCAATGCTGGGTTCTTGACATGTTTCATCACAGGAGGAATCCCTGGAAGTGTGTGGATGATTTCAAGAGTCAATGAGGGTGTAACTAGCCTCACAGACAGAGGTTCACTTCCACATTAGTATACTATAGCATTGTTCTTAGCTGGAGGTCATATAAGGATGACTCCAGATGTGGCTCCATGCATTTATCGCTCTATGTAGTTCCTACTGGTCTTCCAGGAGACAATGAAAGAATAAGGCTTGTGCTCCCACAGGCATGTTGTAAGAGGTGTCTAACATGAGGTTTTGCTGCAACCTTATCATGTAAAACAAATTACTACTGAAGCCACCTCTGCAGTAACGCACAAAAGCTTTGGTATAGGTGTCCTACAAGTGATCCAGCTACAGTAGTGGAATGAAGAAGAATAACACTGTTTTTGTTTTGTAAGAATCTTCAACTCAAATGTCAAGTCAGTCCTATTGTATGGCTGTGAGACATGGAGAACAACAAAAACAACAACCAAAAAGCTGCAGACTTTTATAAACGGGTGCTTGCGTAGAATAGAAGGACTGAAATGGTATGACAAAGTCACAAATGTAGAATTGATGACAAGAACCAGACAAGTGCCAGTGGAACAAGAGTTGAGAAGAAGACGCTGGCAATGGATAGGACACACATTGAGGAGACCTGTTGATAGCATTACAAGGCAGTCCTTGTTCTGGAATCCACAGGGAAAGAGATGCAGAGGTAGACCCAAAAAAAACACATGGAGAAGAGAACTGGAAACAGAGGTGAAAATGATGAGGAAAACATGGAAAGAACTTGAGCGGATGGCACAGGACAGGAACACCTGGCATGTGTTTGTTGAAGGCCTATGCTCCTCGGGGAGCTAAAGGGTATTGAATGATTGTTTTGTAAGGCTCAGTTTTTTTTACTTTTCTAGACAATTTGGAGGGTTGCGAAAACTTGTTTTGCCTGAGCTGGTCTAACTTTACAAGCAAGTAATCTGCCAAAGAATTGATGGGAAATGAGTTATGATGTACTGTTTCTTCTGCATATTACGATGATGGCATTATTTCTCCTGTGTTCATTTCCCTCCTTTCCATTCTGTTTCAACTTCATTGGATCTTTGTAGTCAAGCTTATCACGGCTAATGGTCAGTGGTCAATGAACCATGGTTTGGTTTGGTTTTAAGGACTATCTTCATTGCACACAGAGGATCTCAGCACAGTGCATGAACTCCGTATCACCAGCGAGACTCCCAATGTGTGTATATAGGAATCACACATTCTATAAATATTTTTGTGGTGAGTAGGTTTCTAATTTTTAAATTTTGCCAGGGCAGCAGCCTTGTGGCCTACTCTTTATGATTTCCAAATGCCGTGGGATTTTTAATGTGTGCAGCTTGCACACGGGACCTCCTATTTTTTTGCCCTGATCCGAGAAGGCTAGGCCACTACCCAGGAGACGAGGGCGGAGTATGATATCATTAGGACCACTGGTTCTGACAACAATTTCCATAAAGTATGTTCCCTCAACAGGGAATTGAACCCAGCACAATTTCACTTGGACAGGGGGAAGAGGGTAAATTACATCCCTTGAAAAAAAAAGCCAATATAATTATTTTTTTTCAAAACTTTACAAAAATAGGTAAAATAACTTCATTCAGAATCAACAAAATGAGTTCTCCAGTCTTCTAAATGTGCTGCAGATGCTGAAAGGCTAAGACGTTTGCTTTAATTTTTGCCCCGTCATTATGTTTATTAGTAGTGTAGTGATTTCTGATTTGCGACTAGGAACAGAACCTTGTCATAAGTCAAGGACAGTCTATATATGGGGATTGCTTTCTGTTGCTTGTCCTGTTTTGCTTTAACACTTCCTCTAATCTGCTGACTTCCTCACATGCAGGGGTGATGTAGGCGGAGATGTCGACACGTGGGTGCTGTTTGGTGACACCAGCAGAAAATACCCATCTATACATTGTAAAAGGTGAGCTGTGTATATTTATTAAACCAAATCATGGGGTGTTTGATTTATGAAGTGTGAGATGATGCTTTGAGTGAATATAACACAACAGGCCAATCTCCTGTTTGTCTTACAATTTGATTGAATGCTCACCCGAGAGCCTTTGGGTCATCTCTACACTCTGTTAGGGGGTAGAAGAGGTTCCAATTAAGACAGAAAGAAAGATATGATGCTTTGTAGCATTATATTTCATACAGTAGACTCAAAATTATCTGGGATCACAATAACCGGCATGTGGATTAACCAGGATGCCAAGTCAAATTGAAAAAAAAAAAAATAACTTGGAATAGAATGTGGCAGAGGATATTATGAAAATAGATTTCATATACAGTATCTACATTTTTCTTCCACCTGTCTTTTACCGGCTTTCTTATTAATTATGCATGGTGTCCGCTGGGAGGACAACATTAGACAATCTTTGAAGGACCGAGGACTAGAATGGAACCAGGCCAGGAGGAAGACAGCCGATAGGATAGTCTGGCGCTCTCTCTTCCAAACCTCTACACCTCACGGTAGAAGGGGAATGACTAAGTAAGTAAGTAAGTTAACGTAAAACCCTCCTACACTTAGATATCTGTCTCTCTCTTAATTTAGCCACGCATATATTTTTTGTATTTTTCTATGGTCTAATAGGCACTAGGAACGTTTGCAATCATACAGGTAAATGGAACGCATAGAGAGGGGACGGGATGGTGGATTTGTAGAGAACAAAGGGGCGACTATTTCAAAAAGTTGTACTTTTGGCTCAGGGGGAGATAAGCTTATGAAGAGAAATCTTGAGCGTTTAGTCTATAGGACGTACTTTTGTTAGTAATTGGTCAGGGGGAATAATCTGAAACCAAGGGCAGATAATCACGGTTATCTCCCCCTACCTCTGTTTGCTCTGAACGTAATTAAATACGGTGAGAATCGCCAGATCAAAGGACGGGTTTCGCTCATTGCCAGGGTCTGCGAGCGGTAAAATTTTGAATTTTTCCTCTGATTCAGAATCTGGGCGAAGGTGTCAAAACTAGCAAGTGCGAGTGAATTTCTACCATTTTAATATATATATATCTGCTTTTAAAATCCATTATTCAGTACCCACCGATTTATTTCAGAACATCTAGTTCCGATTCTAGAACCATTTGTATTAATGGAGTTTCTTAGTTTTCGTTGGAGATTGTTTTAATTTCCGTGTTTGCGGTAAATATTATACTAGAAGTTTGAGTGATTTAATTGTTAAGTCCGTCATTTTATTTCACTAAGATTTTTCTGTGTAGAGTGATTTAACTGTTGAGTCCGTCAATTATATTCCACTAGGATTTTATTGTGTGTTAATTGACTAGCAAACTTTTTCTTCTTCTTCTTTCGTTCGCTTGAACTATATTGTCTATATCTGCAATGTTGTTTCTTGTATAAACTTCACTGTCTTTTGTAGTTCATACAGAGGTCCATATAGTTTTGCTTCCAGTGTTGTTTCTCTGGGCCAGTGGGTTTGCCTCAATATATCATATTTGGGGCAATCTTGAAGTATGTGCTCCGCAGTCTGGGGTGCCTGTCCACATGTACACATGGCTGAATTGCCAATCTTGAATTTTGTATACATGTGGCTGCGGAGGCGGTTGTGTCCTGTTCTGAGGCGCAGAATGACTATTTGTTCTGATCTGTTCATAGCTTGGTAGTCATCCTGCGTTGGTGTTGGTGGCTTTCTGATAGATTTGATCATCTTTTTCTTCTGATGGTATGTAACTGGTACATCCGGTTGCTCATCTGCAGCACCTTCTTTAGCCAGTCCATCTGCTCTCTCGTTTCCTGGTATTCCACAATGAGACGGTATCCAGTGCATGGTGACCCTGCGCTGGTTGCACAGTTCAGAAAGTAGGGCTTGTATGCCTGGCAATTTTCTGGACTGAAGTGCTTGGAGTGCTGATCTTGCATCTGTCAGGAATACTACAGGCTGTGGACCGAGATTGGTGTTCAATAGTTTCTCAGTTGCCACCTTGATTGCCTGGACTTCTGCATCATAGTTGTTACAGAATTTCCCCGTTGGTACTCTGACAGTATCCTTAGTGTTGTTTGGGTATTCTATGTACACTCCTGCTTCTCCATTCTTTACTGCATTCTGTGCTGACCCATCCGTGTATACTCGGACCCAGAGGTCCTGTGGGTATTCATCATCCAGGAAACTGAGAGGACTAGCGAACTAAATATAATCTATAGCTAAATTGTTCCGGCTGTAGCGTTAGTCTAACTAACTGATTTAACCAGTAAAAGATATTTAATCTACTAGTAAATGCACTGTTTATTATGAGTATTGACGAAATATATCTTCAAGGTGAACCTGTCTGGCTTCGTGTTTACACCCAGAAAGAGACAGAGTACCAACCCAAAGAACATTAAGAGTGACTTTGTAACTGGGCCTATAGATCCAGATTTCTTTTTCCCAATTTCATTTACATTCAGCCCGTTGTGGCGACATCACCAACATTAACATTTCCCGACGTTTGACCATTTGTGGTGTGACAAGGAATTTTTATACTGAGAGAAGTTACCGACCTGACATTCCTATGTACTGGAAATCCCAAGCTACTGACACTGTGAGCACTGTTAAATTTCTTACCTGGACTAATTAATGTGACATAAACAGACATCCTAAATAAAAGTAACAAAGTGAACGTTCCCCGGAGAAGTGGATTTAATCTGTCTTTGAGGAGCTGGGGTTTTCTTTGCCAAAATATAACTGGATTTGCTGTGTGCATGTGTCCTAAAGATTGTTCCAGAAGTTGCAAATCAAGTATTAGGTAAGAACGAATGAACGTGGCCACGGTTGTATGAAAAGAAAGAAAGCAGGAATGAGTAACTCTTTTATTGTATAATCCATGTACTCACTTTGTATATTTCTTACTGGGTTTTTTTGTTGTTGCTAATACTGTTCCATTTTCAGAATAGGATAATGTAAATACTCTGTTCTTTACAGTATAGTCAAATTCTATACCATAGTGCTAATCTTTTGACCTTTTTTGGGGGTTAATTAACTTCTCTTTTGTGGGATCTTGTCTCAACAGGGGGGATAGTACTTATGGGTCTATTTCTTTATTAATTATGTACCCCTATGATTTTTTTTTATATTCGATATATGAAAATATATATATGTTGTG
Organism: Oreohelix idahoensis; assembly: GCA_024509875.1. Classification (NCBI taxonomy): domain Eukaryota; kingdom Metazoa; phylum Mollusca; class Gastropoda; order Stylommatophora; family Oreohelicidae; genus Oreohelix; species Oreohelix idahoensis. The sequence continues at coordinate 9,015 of JAMPIV010022213.1, forward strand.
AAGTTTCTTTATGGTAAATAAAATTTACATAAACTTTAATTTCTGTGTTGGTCAGCTCGTCTCAACATCCACATTCCATTAGTATAGTTTTTTCACGTTTTTGTGCATCTAATTGTTGTCACTTATCTGTGTGTGTGTGTATGTGAGTGGTGAAAATATATTAATACGGTATATAGAAAGGGAACTGTCGGAACAACAATATTTCTTAGTCATAACCGATAGGCTGGGGCTAGAGTAGTTTCTCAAATCCAGGGACAGGCTTTACCTTTTCACCAACTCACTAGTGAAAATCTATCTGTTTACCTTATCTCACACTGAGTCATCACCTCTGTCAGTTCTATTCAGAAGGGACCTAACATTGTTCTTCATCACCTATTGGAAATCTACATAGAAGAAGGTGGCTGCTGAAAAAGCACAATTTATCATCATCTTCCTTTGTGCTCCTTGTGGAGCATGTAGCCACCACTGCAGTTGGTCCCCTTTCAGGTAGCCTGCAACAATCTCTTGCAGCTGTTGGTTTATGTGGCAATTTGTTTTGCATAATGATGTTGCTAGCCCCATGCACAATCTCATATTAGTGACCTTGTATGACCTTGCCTGAGGGTTCAGTACTCCTATTATTTTTTTTTTGGTTCTTCAGAGACCCCCAGAAACTACATGGGACAGTATACTACATGGGACAGTATACTACATGGGACAGTAAACTACATGGGACAGTATACTACATGGGACAGTATACTACATGGGACAGTAAACTACATGGGACAGTATACTACATGGGACAGTAAACTACATGGGACAGTAAACTACATGGGACAGTATACTACATGGGACAGGATACTACATGGGACAGTATACTACATGGGACAGTATACTACATGGGACAGTAAACTACATGGGACAGTAAACTACATGGGACAGTATACTACATGGGACAGTAAACTACATGGGACAGTATACTACATGGGACAGTATACTACATGGGACAGTAAACTACATGGGACAGTAAACTACATGGAACAGTATAATACATGACAGCGCTAGGTACTTTTTCCACATTTCCAATGCAAACATTTGAGCTGGCTACTAAAATATATTCGTGAACTGGATGAGATAGAAATGCAGTTTTATTTCTTTGTAAGGTTCATCATCTCCTCTCCCCCTGCTTATACTTACACACCCGCACACACACATGTATGGGAAACTAAGAGCCAGGGATCCAGACCTCCAGGATGACCCAGAGTCTGCTGGGAGGATAACATTAGACAATTTCTGAAGCACCGATAACTAGATTGGAACTAGGCCAGGAGGAAGACAGCCAATAGGATAGTATGATGCTCTCTCTGGCAAACCTCTACACCCCAAAGGTAGATCTTTAGACGGCTCAGTGTTTCTAAAGTAGATCCCAAAAGCTTCTGGGCTGCTGACCTCTGGTCTACCCAGTCTATTTTAAAAAAAAAATTATAATTAGGGTATTCAGTAAAACTTTATTGACCATTTTGTGTTTTGCTTCCATCAGAATGTTATTACAGCTGATTGTACTTGGTGATACCTGTTTACAGCAGAGTTTTGTATTTGGTTATTTCTTAACCATTTATAGTACAGGTATAATCATTTGCAACACGCCTCAGAGAGCAGTGGTCGTTTTATTCTTTGTCTCCTCAAAGACCTGCCTCTTTTTGATCAGTTTTCTTTGCACATTTATTTCTTTCAGGACATGTCCATTTATAATTTTCTGTGTTGCGCATCTTATTCTTCTTCAAGTATCATCAATTTGGCCGAGGCAGTCTTGAAAGTCCAGAGCATCTGGGCTCTGGTGTTGGATATCAGTTTTCCTGTAGACTTTCTTCCATTTCTTGATGTAAACTTCCCAGCATCTTCTTTATTTCTTAACTTCTGTCTCCTATTTCTGTCCATTCTGCTCGTTGTCAGAGTGTGTTGTAAATTTTCTCAACTCAAAAAGTGTTGTCACAGTTTGTTTTAATTTTCCTATACTCAATACATGCCCAAAAAAATGTTTGAGCAGTGCATTATAATTTTCCTGTACTCAAAATGTGCCTGAAAAAGTTCTACATCAATGCACGATAACTTTCCTCTACTCAAAGCCTGCAAAAAATAACTTGCTATGTGCACTGTAACTGTCCTGAACTAAAAAAAAAAAATGCCAAAAAAAGGTGTTTTCACCATGTGTTACAATTTTCCTCTACTCACAACATGCCAAAAAAGTGTTGCAACAGGGAATTTCAACTTTTCTCCACTCAAAATATTCAACAACAAAAAAAAAAAGCTGCTATCATGGCACTGCGACTTTCCTCTACTCAGAAAAATGCCAAAAGAAAGTGTTGCACCAGTGCATTGGACGACACATTCATGTTGTTGACATCTTTTTAGCTTTAATTGTTTATACTGGATTGTGTAGCCCAGGGGTTGGCAAGTGGTTGATCCTGATGTACCGGTAGATCCCAGTGGATGAGCTAAAGTATTTAGGCCATATAAAAAGATACAACGCCTTGCAGAAGACCATATTAGAAGGAGGAGTTGAAGGCAAACGTGCAAGGGAATGACAGCACTGTAAGTGGGAAGATAACATCAAGAGATTGACAGAAAAGAGTCTATCAGAGTGCACCATCAAGACAAGAGACAGAAGACATAGGAGATCCATTGCAGCTGACCCTTTTTGCAGAGATGGCAGCTAATTATGATGATGATGTTTAAATTAAGCATGTTATTTTCATATTTGAATTAAACTGACAAAGGTGTTTGTCATTCTACGAAACTGACATATTTGTAATTCTGTAAAGAAAAGAGGTTGAAGAATCTTTATTGTCTGAATTTTGTGTTTAATTTATGTTTTTTTTGTTTGTTTGTTTTTTTTTAAGATTTATTCATCATCTTTCAACTTCCCAAGGAGCATAGGCTTTCAACAAACTTATGCCAAGTTTTCCTGAATTGTGACATCAACAAACTTATGCCAAGTCTTCCTGTCCTGTGACAGCCTTCACCAAACTTATGCCAAGTCTTCCTGTCCTGTGACAGCCATCAACAAACTTATGCCAAGTCTTCCTGTCCTGTGACAGCCTTCAACAAACTTATGCCAAGTCTTCCTGTCCTGTGACAGCCTTCAACAAACTTATGCCAAGTCTTCCTGTCCTGTGACAGCCTTCAACAAACTTATGCCAAGTCTTCCTGTCCTGTGACAGCCTTCAACAAACCTATGCCAAGTCTTCCTGTCCTGTGACAGCCTTCAACAAACCTATGCCAAGTCTTCCTGTCCTCTGACAGCCTTCAACAAACTTATGCCAAGTCTTCATGTCCTGTGCCATCAGCTCCCCAAAGAGCAGAGGCTTTCAACAAACTTATGCCAAGTCTTCATGTCCTGTGACAGCCTTCAACAAACTTATGCCAAGTCTTCCTGTCCTGTGACAGCCTTCAACCAACTTATGCCAAGTCTTCCTGTCTTGTAACAGCTTTCAACAAACTTATGCCAAGTCTTCATGTCCTGTGCCATCAGCTACCCAAAGAGCAGAGGCTTTCAACAAACTTATGCCAAGTCTTCATGTCCTGTGACAGCTTTCAACAAACTTATGCCAAGTCTTCCTGTACTGTGACAGCCTTCAACCAACTTATGCCAAGTCTTCCTGTCCTGTGACAGCCTTCAACAAACTTATGCCAAGTCTTCCTGTCCTGTGACAGCCTTCAACAAACTTATGCCAAGTCTTCCTGTCCTGTGACAGCCTTCAACAAACTTATGCCAAGTCTTCCTGTCCTGTGACAGCCTTCAACAAACTTATGCCAAGTCTTCCTGTCCTGTGACAGCCTTCAACAAACTTATGCCAAGTCTTCCTGTCCTGTGACAGCCTTCAACAAACTTATGCCAAGTCTTCTTGTCCTGTGACAGCCTTCAACAAACTTATGCCAAGTCTTCCTGTCCTTGTGACAGCCTTCAACAAACTTATGCCAAGTCTTCATTCCTGTGCCTGGGACAGCCTTCAACAAACTTATGCCAATGTCTTGTGCCTGTGACAGCTCAACAAACCCAAGTCTTCCTGCAGAGGCTTTTCAACCAGACTTATGCCAAGTCTTCCTGACCTGTGACAGCCTTCAACAAACTTATGCCAAGTCTTCCTGTCCTGTGACAGCCTTCAACCAACTTATGCCAAGTCTTCCTGTCCTGTGACAGCCTTCAACCAACTTATGTCAAGTCTTCATGTCCTGTGACAGCCTTCAACAAACTTATGCCAAGTCTTCCTGTCCTGTGACAGCCATCAACAAACTTATGCCAAGTCTTCCTGTCCTGTGACAGCCTTCAACAAACTTATGCCAAGTCTTCCTGTCCTGTGACAGCCTTCAACAAACTTATGCCAAGTCTTCCTGTCCTGTGACAGCCTTCAACAAACTTATGCCAAGTCTTCCTGTCCTGTGACAGCCTTCAACAAACCTATGCCAAGTCTTCCTGTCCTGTGACAGCCTTCAACAAACTTATGCCAAGTCTTCATGTCCTGTGCCATCAGCTCCCCAAAGAGCAGAGGCTTTCAACAAACTTATGCCAAGTCTTCCTGTCCTGTGACAGCCTTCAACAAACTTATGCCAAGTCTTCCTGTCCTGTGACAGCCTTCAACCAACTTATGCCAAGTCTTCCTGTCCTGTGACAGCCTTCAACCAACTTATGTCAAGTCTTCATGTCCTGTGACAGCCTTCAACAAACTTATGTCAAGTCTTCCTGTCCTGTGACAGCCTTCAACAAACTTATGTCAAGTCTTCATGTCCTGTGACAGCCTTCAACAAACTTATGTCAAGTCTTCCTGTCCTGTGACAGCCTTCAACAAACTTATGTCAAGTCTTCCTGTCCTGTGACAGCCTTCAACAAACTTATGTCAAGTCTTCCTGTCCTGTGACAGCCTTCAACAAACTTATGCCAAGTCTTCCTGTCCTGTGACAGCCTTCAACAAACTTATGCCAAGTCTTCCTGTCCTGTGACAGCCATCAACAAACCTATGCCAAGTCTTCCTGTCCTGTGACAGCCTTCAACAAACTTAGGCCAAGTCTTCCTGTCCTGTGACAGCCTTCAACAAACTTATGTCAAGTCTTCCTGTCCTGTGACAGCCATCAACAAATGTATGTCAAGTCTTCCTGTCCTGTGACAGCCTTCAACAAAGTTATGTCAAGTCTTCCTGTCCTGTGACAGCCTTCAACAAACTTATGCCAAGTCTTCCTGTCCTGTGACAGCCTTCAACAAACTTATGCCAAGTCTTCCTGTCCTGTGACAGCCTTCAACAAACTTATGCCAAGTCTTCCTGGCCTGTGACAGCCTTCAACAAACTTATGCCAAGTCTTCCTGTCCTGTGCAGACATGTTTTCTTCATCATCTTCATGTCTGTTTCCAGTTCTCTTCTCCATGCATTCTTTGGTCCTTCTCTGCCTCTCTTACCATGGGGATTTTTTAAGATACAGAAGGATAAAAGTTTGAATATTTTGTAACTTTGCAATATTTGTATGTCTAAATGTATTCTGAGTTTATACATTTGTACTCACTGTCTTCTGAATCTCTTTCTCAGCTGGGAAGAAATTTGTCAAGATCTGAACTGCAAGAGCCCCAGTTACTTCAACATTCGACAGAACTGGAAGGGGGTCAGGCAGCAAAAAAATATTAAGACACTTGGTGAGAACTTTCACTGCATCATAGCCTTTCAGAAGGTCAGCAAGAACGTCTTAACTTCAACAGCATTGGAGTCAACATCCTGCAGCACTTCTTCCAGTTTGTTAAGATCACCCCAACTTCCTGTTCATCAGCCAAGTCACACCACCTCGCAAAGCCTTCCGTCTCATGGTATGCGCTCTGTGACAGACGCCCACCGGCCAGAACTTGGAAATAGTTTTCATGTCAGCTTGGAAGAAGAGGAAGTAGGTTGTGAGAATCTGGATTCAGATAAAAGTGATGATGACATTTATGAAAGTGAAAGCTCACTGAAGGAGAGTGAAACGTGACATCTTGTGGAACAGATGTCGGCGTAATGTTGACTAGTGTCACAGGCATAAATGGAGGGCTTGTGCTCTAACGCATCACCATATATAACATGAAGTGTAGAGATTTTCATTGGTGTTGGGTTTTATTGCTCACTTATAATGTTTTTAAAAGTCTGTTATTCTTATCTCTTTTTGTGAGTTGGTCTTAGTTCTGAATTTGATTAATTAGTGTTAGATAAAACAATTTTCATCAGTTCACTTTAAGACAAGAGCTTACGTGATTCTGCTAGTCACTTAATTATAACATTATGTTTTTAAATATGGGTTTGTTTTTTTAATTTAAAAAAAAAAATAGGCGGCAGTTGTTGTTGTTTAACGAAAGCTGCTGAGCTTCTCGCTCTTTTGCAACCAATACCAAGTTGAAGACTCCTTGGTATTATCTACACTGTAGATCTAGGCTTTTCCTGTAGCTTTTCTGCCATTCCAAAACATGTTGAGTTGAAGTCATGAACTCCAGTTTCTCCACCTTCTGGTCCCAAACTAGGAGGAAGAAGTACTGTATGTGGCATACTATGCAATCCCTGCTATCCAAGAGGGCTCTCCAAATATGCAGAGCTAACAGAGTGTACTCTGGTTCTAGGCTGTCCCAAGGAATTGTCATGTTCTACTCATAGCCACTTCTCAGCTCTACGGGCCCATCATGGGCTCATAGTGAAATCCTCCTGCATGCAGCAAACCAGGTAAAAATCCAGATTTACATCTGGGGCTCAAGTGACTCCTCCAAGCTTAGTGTCCAGATCTTCTGGTTTGAACCAGTTAAGGTCACATGGTAGTAATTTTCCTTTGTCTTTTTTATTACATATGGTCAAAATAATATGTTGCCTATAGTTCAGAATCTAGCCATGTGTTACTGAGGCCCAACAGTGGAACAAAGAATGGTAGCATTGTAAATTGCCAGGCGTGTTGTAAAAGGCGACTAAGGAGGGTTGGGCGTGGGGCTGGCTACCCTGTCTTTTAGAAATTTTAAGCCACAGAAAACCTCAACAACATTATGGACAAGCCAACTAAAGACAGGAGGGTTTGGCATGCTTTTGTTGAGGACCTGAGCTCTGCAGGGAGCTGAAAGGTATTAATGAAGCTGATGATGATGGTAGTTAGAGTTAAATGGGATTTCAGCAGTATCCATCTATATAAGTAGACTACAAACAACAAATGATAATGTTGTTATTGTTGAACAGGATCAACATTATTGCACTCGGTTTGATACCCAGTTCCAGCAGTCTTAGCCTTGATGATTCATCAATTACGATGTCATTCTCTAATAGGCAATCTTTAGTTGTATTCAGTTTCTCTCCCTTATCCATATCCAGTGCACCCACTATGGGTGCTCTTGAAGCTAGTCTGTCAGCTCTTTCATTGCCGCGTACCCCTGCATGACCAGGACAGTAGATCCATACAAGTTCCTAAAGATTCATGGCTTCTATGGAGGTTTTCCATTCATGCCATAGCCATCCATTTTGGACCTTTTGAAGTATTGACTGAGAGTCTGACACAATAACTGCCCTAATTAATAAAGTTTCAGACAGCCGCCTTAAGGCTACAGTAGCTTGTACCTCCATTCTCATGCTGGAGGATGTTGTCATGTAAGCAAATGATATTCAAAGTAGAGAATAAAAAGTAATAAAATCAATATAATCTGTTTAAAACAACTTAGTGGTGCAAAACAAAACAACAGGGCTCTGCAAAAGCTATGTCAGTGAAAAAGAATAAAGGAACAGTGAAAATCTGCCTTCTTGTATCAGTTGCTTATGCTGAGATGAGCATCCAGTTTGCTAATCTGTTAGAGCATTTTTCTCTTGCTGCCGGGTTCCAGGATCAAAACCTGGTAACCACAGAGCCACTTCTCAGCTTCCCCTGCCTATCACTGGGTCTATAGTGAGATCCTTCTGCAAGAAGTCAACCAAGTCAAAGCCAAAGAATTACTCCTGGGGCTCAAGTGACTTCTCCAAGCTTAGTATGCAATGCTGGGTTCTCAACAATTTTCACCACATGGAAAGTGTGTGGGTGATTTCAAGAGTCAGTGAGGATGTAATTAGCCTCACAGACATAGGTTCACTTCCGCGCACATATATTGTAGCATTGTGCATAGCTGGTGGTCATATAAGGATGAGTCCAGATATGCCTTCATGCATATTACTTCAATATAAATCAAGATTCAAGTTAGTTTTTTTTTTAAATATAGCAAAACAGGCCTACATATTTTAGCATTCAAGCATGTGTTAACCATTAATATATTTTTTCACTGCTTGTTCTGTTGGTTGTCTGTCCATCCGTTATGTATTGCCGCTCTTATCATATCATTTTAATATTTTTATTCTGCTCAAATACTAGCAGTTAGCAGTTACGTGGTGCATCATGTATCACAAATTGGAGCACTATATTACATATATACTGAAAAGTTACCACAGGTAATTCCTAGAAATAGAATAACATAACAGAAGAGGATGAAATGTTAGACAGGTCCAAGAGATAAAAATTAAAGAACAGAGATAAAATAACTGAAGAGAATTAGAAGTTCAACATGTCCAAAGAGAATTAGAAGTTCAACATGGCCAAAGAGAATTAGAAGTTCGACATGGCCAAAGAGAATTAGAAGTTCGACATGGCCAAAGAGAATTAGAAGTTCGACATGTCCAAAGAGAATTAGAAGTTCGACATGTCCAAAGAGAATTAGAAGTTCGACATGTCCAAAGAGAATTAGAAGTTCAACATGGCCAAAGAGAATTAGAAGTTCGACATGGCCAAACAGAATTAGAAGTTCGACATGGCCAAAGAGAATTAGAAGTTTGACATGGCCAAAGAGAATTAGAAGTTTGACATGTCCAAAGAGAATTAGAAGTTTGACATGGCCAAAGAGAATTAGAAGTTCGACATGTCCAAAGAGAATTAGAAGTTCAACATGTCCAAAGAGAATTAGAAGTTCAACATGTCCAAAGAGAATTAGAAGTTTGACATGTCCAAAGAGAATTAGAAGTTTGACATGGCCAAAGAGAATTAGAAGTTCAACATGTCCAAAGAGAATTAGAAGTTTGACATGTCCAAAGAGAATTAGAAGTTTGACATGGCCAAAGAGAATTAGAAGTTCGACATGTCCAAAGAGAATTAGAAGTTCGACATGTCCAAAGAGAATTAGAAGTTCAACATGTCCAAAGAGAATTAGAAGTTCGACATGGCCAAAGAGAATTAGAAGTTCGACATGTCCAAAGAGAATTAGAAGTTCGACATAGCCAAAGAGAATTAGAAGTTTGACATGTCCAAAGAGAATTAGAAGTTCAACATAGCCAAAGAGAATTAGAAGTTCGACATGGGCAAAGAGAATTAGAAGTTCGACATGGCCAAAGAGAATTAGAAGTTTGACATGGCCAAAGAGAATTAGAAGTTCGACATAGCCAAAGAGAATTAGAAGTTCGACATGTCCAAAGAGAATTAGAAGTTCGACATGGCCAAAGAGAATTAGAAGTTCGACATGGCCAAAGAGAATTAGAAGTTCGACATAGCCAAAGAGAATTAGAAGTTCGACATGTCCAAAGAGAATTAGAAGTTCGACATGGGCAAAGAGAATTAGAAGTTCGACATGGCCAAAGAGAATTAGAAGTTTGACATAGCCAAAGAGAATTAGAAGTTCGTCATGGCCAAAAGATAAAATAACAAATAGAAATGTTAAGATATTTTCAAGAGACAAAATAATTGACTCCATAAAATGTTACTTTTATCATTTTCTGCAGAATCATCTATCAGTTTATTTCTGTTAACATTCTTCCAGATTCTTTCCAAGCTTTACTCTCCTATAATGAGATTTCATCATGGGTCCCGAAACCCACCCCTAAAAAATCGTAGGGAAGCTGTTTTAAAATGTATTTTTTTTTTTTCAGATGAGTTGTTGTTATTGCTGTTTAATTATGGCTGCTGAGCTTGTCACTCTTTTTCAGCCAATGCCACATTGAAGAGTTCTTAGATCAGTTTGCCTTTTTTTCCTGTGGCTTTTCTGCCATTCTAAAACATTTGGAGTTGGAGTCATGAACTTCAATTTCATTCCTGGGTATTCTATCCAGGCTTGGCATTCATTTAAAGCAGTTCTTCTTAACTACAGTGCATGCAACTCCTGGGGTTGCACGACACAATGCTTGCTGTATTTCATATTTCAGAAGGTGAATTATGATACACACTATATAATACACCGAGGTCAGATGTATTTGTACAGAATAGGACTTTAGCATTGTGAATTAAATACTGACACATTTTGTAAATAACATTATCTCAGGACACTTTTATCTCACGTGCATTTCTGGCATATTTTGTGAGCTAGAAGATAATGAGGTGTGAGGCTTCTTAGAGATACTGTAAAGGTGTGCGAGGCTTATTAATATGCTGAAAAGGGTTGCGAGTTTTTTAAGATGTTATAAATAGGTGCGAGACTGCTAAAAGGCTAAGAAGCACTGATTTTAAGGCTCCGCACATCTGGTTTCAAGCTAGAAGATTGGAGAGAATGGCATACTGTGTATTCACACCATTAATGGGGGCTCTCCAGATATGCATGACTAAAATGCTGTGCTCTGGTTCTAGGCTCTTCCAGGCAATCATCATGTCCTACACAGAGCCACTTCCCAACTCCCCTTGCCTGTCATCTATTCATTGTGAGATCCTCCTTCATGCAGCCAACCAGGTCAAAGCCTAAAAATCAGATTTGAGGCTGAAACTGAAGTGATTCCCCCAAGCTAAATGTGCAGTGCTTGGTTCTCACCACAGTGGGAATTGTGATATTGGGCCACTTTGGTGCAGCTACTAGATCCCTGAAGCATTGGCCAGGCAAGTTTAAAACTACCTGTTTCCAGGATGCATCACATGGAGTGCTTCAGGGTCTTGGTTAAAGGCCCAACCCTGGAATTCACACAAGAGCAGGGTGAATTATTTTGCAGTCCCCTCACATAAGTTGTAAATTTGCAAGTAGATTTTAAATAATAAATAGAAAACATATAGTAAAGTGTCAAAAAAATATACAATATATTTTATTGTTATTATTTTTTTTTGCCCTTTGATTGTTTCCTTTTGACAGAGGATAAATTACATCCCTTGGAAAAAATACCAAAAGTTTTGTTATTCCTCTTGGACAGGGAAGATGGTAAATTAAGGGTGTTTTCTTGGTCCACTTGATTAGCTGACCATTCCAAAATGATGTCAGAAACTAGATTAATCAGACAGGTCTTTATAATAGTTTTTTATATCAAGTTCTCAGGCAAAATTTTGTTAATTCTCTTTAAATGTGTTGGAGTATATGGTCTGTTTGCTTTTGGTACTCATGTAGACACATGTTTGTTCAATTGATACTGATGTAGACACATGTTTGTTCAATTTTTAGCTTCTTAACTATGTGATATTTTGGTCTGCTGTGGCCAGATCTCTGAAAATTATCCCCTAGTCTCTTCCCAGTAATGAGTAATGTGCTTTTGTTTTTTATCTGACTTTAGATGTTCACTTTTCATCAGTGATGTGTGTCTAATTGTTGCTTTATTCACCAGTCTGGTTTACTGTAATGAAAAGCATTTTGTTTTATGTGATGAGATTACCGCTAGTCTCAACAACATCTGGAAGTCTTCCCAGTGCAGCACAAACACCAACTTAAGATTATATGAGAACTGTGTACTTTCTGTGCTTCTCTATGGTGCAGAATGCTGGAGAGTAACAGAGAAGAAAATGTTGAAACTGTTCTCTTTCCACACAATGTGCCTAAGGAAAACTCACTGAATTTTTTGGCAGAATACCATCACCAACTAAGAACTATTTGTTTGGAGTAACCAAGAGGACATGCACACCATCATAGCTGGCAGACGCTGGAATTGGGTTGGCCACGTCCTCAGAAGGGACCCTGATGCCATTTCAAGAACAGCTATGCTATGGACCCCCAAAGGAAAGCAAAAGAGAGGGTGACCAAATACAACTTGGCGGAGAACTGTGGAGGCTGGGGTGCAAAGAATGAACCAGAGTTGGGGCACTGTACAAAGGATGGCCGCCGACTGAACAAGGTGGAAGCAATTTGTTGCTGCCCTAAAAGACGCCACCAGGTGTGATGGCCACTGACTGCTTTAACAGTCTGCGGCTAAGGATCAGAGAAGAAGAAAGTTGAGATTGTCAGCCCCTTGCACAACCTCATATTAGTCACCTTGTGTGACATGCCTGAGGGAGCAGAAGTCCTATACCTTCTTTGTCGAGATGTCACCTTTTGTATTCCTGTGTGTCCATCTTTTTATCTAACTATTTATAGAACTGTGATAGTTGTAGTGATACACGTATGTTAGAGTGTTATTTTATGTCTCTGTGATAACTCGATCAAATTGAAAGCTTGATCAGTCTTTGTGCTGGCTAGAGCAATATTTGGAATTTTTGAGTGGTAGAGGGAATTTCACATTAATCACTGCAAATACTAATCTGCTAATCTTCCCTGTGATAGAGTTGAAACTTGCACAGAGTTTCACATTAATCACGAAATTAAAAAATGCTGTTCTTCTTGGTTATAGAGTTGTAAAATCTGAGGAGGGATGTCCCATTAATCATTGAAATTCTAATCTGCTATTTCTTCTCCTTTATAGGGTTGAAAAATCTAATGAGGAAATTTGATTTCTGATGATGTTCTCTGTGAGATTTTCATATTAGTTTCTCGAATAAAAGTTTGTATATCTTTGTGACAACATACTTGAATTGAATAAGTGAAGATTATTATTTTTTTTTTTGGCTGTCTAGAAGTTTCTCTGTGAATTTCACACTAAGTGCACTTAACTTCAGTTATTGAGCAATAAATGAGTTTGAAAATTGACCACGATTTATACAGCCTTAAACATATTTTAGTGCCTGTATATTTCCTATGCAGCTAAAATCTATCTTTCTTGATACCTGGGATGAAAGTAAAAGAATGGCATATATGACAAGATGCACACAAAAATTACGTTTGACAAGATGCACAAAAATGACATATTTGACAAGAAACACACACAAAATGACATATAACAAGATGTACAGAAATGACATAAGTTGATGACTGCATCATAAAACTGACATACGTTCATTCATTCAGCTTACTATGGAGCACAGGCTTCCTGTCTTGTGCCATCTGTTCAAGGTCCTTCTATGTCTTCCCTATCCCCTTCTTGTCTGTCTCCAGTTCTGTTCTTCTATATTTCTCTTACCCTGGGCATTCTAGGGCCAGAACTTCCTTGTAATGCTACCTGCTGGTTTCCTGAGTGTGTGTCCTATTGACAGAGGCATTACTGGTCACGGGATGACAACGTCTTACTGGCCAACGGAAACCACATGACCCGGGCATTTTCTTTCTCAGAGGGTCACACAGATAAATCTTTGTCTGCTCTGTTCTTGAGAAAGTGGGCTATAAGGATCCATCTCCTATATTGTAGTGTACCCTGGGGATGGCTATGTTTACGTCTAATTGATTCTCAATATTCTAGAGACAATCTTCGTAGAAATGATTCACGCATGTTAGTCTGACCTCCGACGACTGTTTTCAACTGCCATTCTTATCCACTTTCCTGACCGCACTCTTTTTTATTCTCCGAACAAGAACAGTACGCATGGAATAGCATCATGCATTCAAAAACGTTCAAATCACTGGCACACTATCCCACATCAGCATCTTCTTCTTACCACTTGCTCCACTGGTATCTGTCTGGTTCTTTCCATCAGTTCCTAATTGCTGATCTTGTAATGCCATTTCAATTCTTCTGTTTGATAAAAAGTACCCATTTACAAAGCTTTCTGGTTGTCATGTTTGTTATTCTTCTGTTTTTTTTTTGGGCCACACTTTAGGACTGCCTGGACAAGTTAACAATTCTTATTTTTGTGTTGGACTTTATTTCTTTTGATTTTCATATATGTCCCTGATGTAAATTATATTTTATTTTATTAATTCTTATCTAAATATCAGTTACAGTGCACTACATTCTTTTATAATCTGTAGCCTTCCACAATACCTGCAGCAAACTCAATATTTCATATTACAGAAATATTACAGAAATCATTAACTTCACATTTCCTGTGACAACATTTCATTTGCATTTTTAAACTCTGCATTTGCATTCTCAGTGTTTCATTTTATAGAGTTCATGTACTCTATTTATTGTCTTATAAATTCATATTACATAATTCATTAACCGCAGTTCTCTGTCAATGTTTTATATTAAAGATTTCATAAACTCTGAGTCTTATATTTTGAATTACAGATTTCATGAAATTATTTCAATATATAGAATTCATAAACTCTCTCTCTTATACTTTTTCAATATAGAATTCATAAGCTCTGTCTCTTATACTTTATATTACAGATTTCATGAAACTGTTTGAATATTTCAATATATAGAATTCATAAACATATTGTGCGCTAACCATTTCGGTTCATTAATTTGTTATTGTTTCAATTATCCTGATTTTATGCAAACATTGTCGCACATGCCAAGTAATTAAAATATTCATTTCTGCTTTTACAGGAAAGAAATGACATGTATAGGTATGTAAGTTCTGTAGCTTGAGAGTTTTGTTTTTTCTAATGTATTAAAGGTTCTATAATGAAAGGGGTTGCTCTTTTGAAGTTTGTTATTATTAGTTATTATCATCGTTACAAGAATCAGAATCATCAGGTCAGTTCTATTCTTCTTCTTCTTTGATCCTTAGCCGCAGACTGTCAAAGCAGTCAGTGGCCATCACGCCTGGTGGCGTCTTGTAGGCCAGCAACAAACTGCTTCCACTTTGTTCGGTCGATGGCCATCCTTCGTACAGTGCCCCAGCTCTGGTTCATTCTTTGCATCTCGGCCTTCACAGTTCTCCACCAAGTTGTTTTTGATCAGCCTCTCTTTCGCTTTCCTTCAGGGGCCCATAGCATAGCTGTTCTTATGATGGCATCGGGGTCTCTTCTGAGGACATGGCCAACCCAACTCCAGCATCTGCCAGTTATGATGGTGTGCATGTCCTCTTGGTTACTCCGAGTAAGTAGTTCTTGGTTAGTGATAGTATTCGGCCAAAAGATGACCAATCGACAGAGTGGTTAGAGCGCTGGTCTCTCGCGGCAAAGGTGTCGGGTTCAATTCACGGAATAGACATGCTTTAGTCTACCCAGCTGTAAATGGGTATCTGACGCTATATAAGAGTGTATCACTTTATAATCCTCTTGGGCTGAAATTCGAATGGACTGAGACATTTAAATGGTATCATTTTTTTATATTTATCTTTATAAAATGAAAAGGAAGCGATTTTCTCTTCTCACTTTAATTACCAAAATAAACTAGATCTATAGAAGTGATTTTCTTTTCTTATTTTAATTACCAAACTAAACCAGATCTATAGAAGTGATTTTCTCTTCTCATTTTAATTACCAAAATAAACCAGATCTATAGAAGTTTTTTTTTTCTTGTATGCCTGCTATTACTCAAGGCGAAATCTCCGGTTAATATGTCTAACCTGAGACTGATTTTACGTGAGTATCCCTTTTTTCCCTGTACAATGACAAGTGTCCTCTCGCCATTCAGGCAGATACTCGCCGATTTCGGAGGTACGCATTAGAGCTGGGTCGGCTCAGGAGCCTTTTCATGTTATTCTAGTCCCTGGTCGAAGACACTCCTTCAAATGTCTTCACCAGGGCGTGAAATATTCCAGTCCAAGTCCTGGTCGACGACACTTCTTAAAATGTTCTCCCCAGGGCTCAAACCTGGATCACCCGATTGCCAGCGCAGTGTGGTAACCATTACACCAGCGCGACTCTCATCTATAGACGTGATTTAAGTTTAAGTTCCATTATTACTATACAGTGGATGTGTACCAGAAGAACAAAAAAAGGATATCTTGTACATGAATTTTTTATGGGTCAAAGAATGAATAGGACTACTGATTCCTCAGGCATGAAGTTCAAGGTGACTTTTATGTGGCTGTTCATGTGGCTTTACATGTGGCTGTACATGAGGCTGTACATGTGGCTGTACATGTGGCTTTACATGTGGCTGTGCATGTGGCTGTACATGTGGCTGTACATGTGGCTGTACATGAGGCTGTGCATGAGGCTGTACATGTGGCTGTACATGGGGATGTACATGTGTGTTGCAGGTGGAACTTATGGAAGGGGAAGTAATCTTTAGAATGTTTTGAACATATTAAATTTCGAGTTGCAACGCTTGATTAAGGGGATACTTGTTTGACTTTAGGATAGAATTATCTTTTCCTATTTTTCGGGTGACAGAGTACAGATAAGCGTGTGAACGCTGTTTAATGTATTTATTCTGTACTGTTTTGAGTCATGTGAATAGCTCGCTAGTCTGCATGTGTTATCGAGAACGGTGTTCAAGACAACCGAATCTCGTGACGGGTTTTTTGGCGGGACTAGTGTGTGATTTAGGGAGTTGTGTTTTGGGCGTGGACCGTGTAGGTCGAGTCCCAGTGTTTTTGGATAATGTATGCCTACGTAGGATTTGAGAAAATGTCGACTTATATATTTCGCTGTGTGTACAGCCTATTTGATAAACTGCAGTGAAGACTGTTTAGGCCATATGAAGATTATTATAGCTGCCGTGTGTTGCAGGCTTTATTGAGTAATGCAGTACTGTTTAGGCCATATGAAGATGATTATAGCTGCCGTGTGTTGCAGGCTTTATGGAGTAATGAAGTACTGTTTAGGCCGTATGAAGATTATTATAGCTGCCGTGTGGTGCAGGCTTTATTGAGTATTGAAGATTTGTTTAGGCCATATGAAGATTATTATAGCTGCCGTGTGATGCAGGCTTTAGTGAGTATTGGAGTACTGTTTAGGCCATATGAAGATTATTAGAGCTGCCGTGTGATGCAGGCTTTATTGAGTATTGAAGTACTGTTTAGGCCATATGAACATTATTATAGCTGCCGTGTGGTGCAGGCTTTATTGAGTATTGAAGTACTGTTTAGGCCAGGATGTGGACAGGCCGTATTATATATATTTAATGCCCGGGAAATTATGTTATAATGATTTCGTGCTTTGCTAGCGAATGCGGGTACATTTATGGCCAGTAATAACAGTTATAACATTCAGACTGAAACCACCCGGTATCAGTTGGTGGTTTTCAGTTAACAGGATCTGACATCTACGACTATTCGCGTCGATAGCCTAAGTGGCGTAGTTTTCGTATCGTTGGATATCATTTAAGATGTGCCTGTATGGCGTATACGATTAAGAAATTGTTACCTCTACAGTGAAATGTACTTGAAGCAAGAGGATAATGTGAATCAAATTTTGTCCACCAGACCATAACATATCTAGAGGATCAGTCACTACAAGTTGAAAATAATACATATGACTTTCACGTGACAAGAGTGTAGAACACATGACTTTGTTATAATTAGCCTTATGTGGGCGTGGCTTGAATCTGGTGTACTTCAGAACTGTGACCTAAATATTATCTGCCTGGGTGGCGCATTTGAGAAACAACGCACGCTTTATTTGTGGTAGAAGGCAACTTTACACCAGTAGCAATTGACGTCCTATTTCGTGCCTATAGACTACAACAGCATCTGCAGTGGTCAAGAGCGTTCAATTAGACTTGGACAGTATTTGTACCAGCATTTGTACGGGTTGTGACAGATTTCTGCAATATTCGGGTTACCTGTGCCGGTTGTCACCATCACAAGTTCAAGATGTTATGATACACGGAGTTGCCGTGTACATTTCAGACTACAGAAGAGTCAAGAGGGGCAGTGTGTGCTGTATTATGGTTCCTGTCAACTTGTGCATTGTTAAGCACATATCATATTGACGAAATTACCTGAAGAGAAACGAATCAAGTTGCAGTGCTTTCCCGCACTGGAGGTTTTAGCAGTCTATGTGATATCCAGTGTCGTGGCGGAAAAGAAGCGGGATCATTGACAGATAAGTGATTGTGTCTTGTGTGAATTGTGTCACTTCATATATGTCGCTGGGCCTCCCTAATTGCTCATTTTGTTATTATTGTTGTTTATGTCTAATTTGACATATGATTAAGATTTGATGCATAGGTGTTAATGGCTGTTGACATATGTCGATTTTCCTGATAATGATGTGACTTGATAAAGGTGCTATAAAAAGGAATTGGTGATACAAAATTGAGGAATAAGCTCATTTCTTGACAAATAGTTAACTTTGTGAGCTGGAAGGGTAATTGTCAAACCTTTTGCGACAGTAATTTGTCATAACTATAAGTGATTACTATATATAGCTGATTAAGTAAGTGAATCACCATGGATCGTGATATGTGCCCTACAGATATAAGGCCTATGTTGGAGTCTGCATTGGTGGTAGGTAGAGATGGTAAGGGATTGAGAGGTGCACGACTTGGAGAATGGATAATGGATGATTTTTTGATTAATGTGTCAACATCCCTGGAGTTATTTGCTGAACACAACTTTAAGTTTGTTTGCAATTTGGTAATGGCCAAGGATTTGGTGAATTTGCTACGGCACCTTCGTGTGTTTTTGCAACAGTATATTGAACGTGAACACGGACATATAATGCAAAGCATGTTCAAAATAATCCACAACCATACATCTGATGAGCAGGAAAGGGAATTGAGAATTGAGAAACAAGCAAAAGTAAACAAACAAAGTGCTCTACAGCAAAGAGAGAATTTCCTAGAAGGTGTTGCTAAAGAGAACGAACTACAGGCAACTGTGTATAGGCTTAAAAGTGAGATACTTGAATCAAACTCAGAACTTTCTAGTGCACAAGCTACATTAAATTCAGCTTTAAGCAAAGTCCAAGACTTGGAAACTCAGATAGGTAATCTCACGCGGGAACTTCAAGAACAGAAAGAGATGTATGAGAAATTGAAGGTTGAGAGAATGTCTGTGAGAAGACTTACATAGAAATGCTTCATGAGGTGATGAATGATAATGCGATGCTCAGTGATCAAATTGGGGAGATGAATATTGTACCCCCCAAGAAGAGTAATGAGATTATGAAAAACAATGATGATGTCCAGACTGAAACACTTCAGATAGAGTTGACTCAGTTGAGGGCAAATAAAGAACAGTACGAGAAAGAGACTTTAGTGGAGTTGACGGCTGAGAAAGAGAAGGTCGCTAAAATTGAAAATTTGCTAGCAGAAGAAAGCGACAAAGTTTTGGCTGTTAAGGAGTTAAATAAAAGGTTAAGTGAAACGATTTCACTTAAAGATAATGAAATTGCGGAAGCAAGGGAAAGAATATTTGGCTTACTAGATATGGTTTTGAAAAACAAAAGGTGCTCTTCTGTCAATGTTCACAATGATAGACAGAAAGTTGCGAAAAGTCAACCCCATACACTTTTTGCTCAGAGAGATTTCATTCATGGTAAAGATAGATCTTATCGTGGTAAATACAACTTTAAAAGTTCTAATATTACTGGTAGTTCCAGTAATAATTCTTGGCGTCAGACCAACAAAGATTCTTGTGTAACAGCCAGTTCTGTTGGTCAGGAAAAGATAGGTGATAAATTTCAGGTCAAGATTCATAAGAACAAATATTTCTCTACTACTGGAAATACTCAGAAATTAATAGCGGGTGTTGAGACTATTACTACTTGTTCCAAAGATGAAACCCATATGCGGAACAATAGAGATACTATTGTTTCTGGCAGTTGTCAAACTCAGCACAGTCAGTTTGAAACTATTGGTAAATATATTCCCATAAGGGAAAAGAAAAACAGTTCTAGAAAGAGAGATAACCCCAAGAGTAAACAGTACCAAGGGAGATCAGAAAATAATAATTTTCCCTCTCGTAGATACTGTAGACAATTTAACAAATCTCAAAGTTTTGATTGTAAGAATGTTGGAAAGTATGATAGAGATAATAGCTTTTCAAATGTTGCTTTATATCACCAGAGTAATGTTCCTAAACAAAAGACTAAAGTCATTTTTTGTAAACAAGACAACGCTAATGATAAGTATTGTGATCGTAGAACAAATAATAAGCGCAATTGTGCTAATTTTGTTCAACATGAGCCCAGAGTCATTTATAATCAAAGTAAACAGAGTAAAAATAACAGTGGATGCTTGAATACTATTGATTGCTCTACTTGTTGTTGTGAATGTGAGACTTTGTTTCAGCGTAAGACAGCGGCGACATTCAAGGTCGGTCATGTTGTCCCCAAGAATTCTATGATATCTACATGTGATAGAGAGAGCTAGTGACATCGTGAAGAGACCGGGTTTTTACACAAGCCGGTACTGGGTAATTGTAAATGTGATTTCTACGTTTTTTTTTTTTTTCATTAAATTTCACTATTGAGTAAAATGGAAATTTTCATTTGTATTTGTTGACAGAAGCTACGTTGCGATAAGGGTCAAGGCTTCTGTGACATATTGACGGTCAGAAATGTGAGTCAACTTTCCGCTCGAGTAGTCAACCGAAACCTGTCAGCGTCAAACTAAAATCTGAGGTGTTGCTTTCTGAAGGTCAAGCATGTTTACAAGAGAGTGGGAGACTTCGCGTCTGATTTTTTTTTTTTTTTTATGTGAAGATAGTAAATATTTTTGTATTCTATATTAGTACATGACATGTTGTTGTTTTGAAATAACATATAATTTTGTTGTAATGATTATTTCTATGCATCATTTGATTGCCATAATTTTTTATTGTTATTTATATGTCTGTATTTTGATGATGTATTAATACATTTTTATGCTATTTATATATTATTGTGTTGATAATGTGTAGTATGTAATTATTATCCTTTATACTACTCTGTTCAACTTAGAATTTTTGCAACTGTGTTGTTTAGGATAGTTTTGTACATGATGAGATTGCACAAACTCATTTATTGTGTTGATGTAGTGGTTACTTTTAGATAATCCTGAGTGTTCGTTATTCACTTAATTTATATTTTTCTCATGTTTTGATGTCATGATTAATTAATATATAGAACATACAGAGAAGATGTGTATTATCTGGTATGTTGTGAAATGTAATTTTGAAAATAGCTTGCATGTATCATACATGATCTTGTATTTGGATTTGTTAACTTTTTGTGAAACTTCGATTTTTCCAGAACTTGATTTTCTTGCCAGTCAGACATGTAGATTATTTTCTTAGCAGATTATTTTTTTAAAAAAAAAAAAAACTTATTTTTTGTAGATATTTTTATAGAACCTTTTTTATATTTCATAGTAACAACAAAGTGTAGATTTATTTATAATGTATATCTTATCGATTTGAGTAAGAGATAGAGTTATACCTAAATAGCATTGTACGGAGCTGAACGTAATTGTCAGCAGAAAGAACTTAAAGGATAAATTAAATTTACATGTGTTGATTTAAAGGTTCCTTCGAGATAGGATTTTTGTTTTATATTTCACTCATTTTGTTAAAATATTGATTTCATTATTAGGCTTTACTTAAAGTATTACTGAACTACTTAAAAATTAAATACTGTTTTTATGTAACTTATCGAGAAAAAAAAATATGTTTGTACGGTACTGTTGAAAAAAATGATTTTTTTTTTTTTTTTTTTGGCATTGTAATTTTTTGTTGTGTGTGCCCAGCATTTGACTTCGTGATATCATTGATATGTAGTTTGATTAGTTCTTGTAAAAAGTTGTTTTTTATTATGATGTATTTTTTTTTTTTTAGCGCTTGATTGTGCGTTGGTCGTATTAGTTATAGTAATGCTATTACTTGTTTGTTCGATGCCTATAATTTATTTATGTTAGTTTTGTATAACTCTTATAACTTAGTTAAATTACTTATTAGCTTTTGTTTAGTTATAAATTATTTTTTTGATGGTATTAGTATAGATATACTTTGATATTTTGTGTTGTGCCTTTCGATCATGTTTATATATTTTTTTTTTAATAGGTTATCTGATCAAAACAGTTATTAGTATATACTGTTATTGACTTTCTTTGCGTTCGTGCCTTTGCTTTCTATCTGTCTTTGGTAACTATTCTTCATTTCATTCCTTCTTTTCTGTTGTCTTTTCGGTATGGATTTCATATCTTGTTTATACTTTCGTACCTCATCTTCGTTTTACTTGATTCTATTTGTATACTTTGTCTTCTTTCAACACTTATACCTCTATTCTTTGTATTGTTGGAGTGGTTATATGACTTGATATAACATATCTACTTTTGACAGTTGTATTTATTTTACATGTAATTGTCCAACTTAGTTATGAGTATATGGTATTGTTGAGTTCTTACTTTCCTTTTTTTACAGATCATTCTTCTTTTGATTGATCTTGTGTTTTCTCTTTCGATTGGTTGTTTTCGGTTTGGTTTGTACTAAATATACGTAACTTAATTTTGGAACTGATCATATTTGTATATTTAGCTAATTACTTTTTATACTTAGCTGGTTATGCTGTATGCTTTAATTGCTACTTTACACTTTAATGCTGATATTTCTTGTAATATCTAATTTTGATTTAAAATAAGATATTTTTGTAGGCATATGTTAGAGCTTAATTGTCTTCTAAATTTTTCGTTTTTGGGAGTTAATTTTTTCAAAAAAAATGATAGAATCATTTTTTTTTCCCGGAGCGGGTGGTAACTGTTGCAGGTGGAACTTATGGAAGGGGAAGTAATCTTTAGAATGGTGTTTGAACATATTAAATTTCGAGTTGCAACGCTTGATTAAGCGGATACTTGTTTGACTTTAGGATAGAATTATCTTTTCCTATTTTTCGGGTGACAGAGTACAGATAAGCGTGTGAACGCTGTTTAATGTATTTATTCTGTACTGTTTTGAGTCATGTGAATAGCTCGCTAGTCTGCATGTGTTATCGAGAACGGTGTTCAAGACAACCGAATCTCGTGACGGGTTTTTTTGGCGGGACTAGTGTGTGATTTGGGAGTTGTGTTTTGGGCGTGGACCGTGTAGGTCGAGTCCCAGTGTTTTTGGATAATGTATGCCTACGTAGGATTTGAGAAAATGTCGACTTATATATTTCGCTGTGTGTACAGCCTATTTGATAAACTGCAGTGAAGACTGTTTAGGCCATATGAAGATTATTATAGCTGCCGTGTGTTGCAGGCTTTATTGAGTAATGCAGTACTGTTTAGGCCATATGAAGATGATTATAGCTGCCGTGTGTTGCAGGCTTTATGGAGTAATGAAGTACTGTTTAGGCCATATGAAGATTATTATAGCTGCCGTGTGTTGCAGGCTTTATGGAGTAATGAAGTACTGTTTAGGCCATAGATTTAGGCCATATGAAGATTATTATAGCTGCCGTGTGTTGCAGGCTTTATGGAGTAATGAAGTACTGTTTAGGCCATATGAAGATTATTAGAGCTGCCGTGTGATGCAGGCTTTATTGAGTATTGAAGTACTGTTTAGGCCATATGAACATTATTATAGCTGCCGTGTGGTGCAGGCTTTATTGAGTATTGAAGTACTGTTTAGGCCAGGATGTGGACAGGCCGTATTATATATATTTAATGCAATGTGGAAATTATATGATTCGTGTTTTGCTGTCGAATGTGTGTCATTTATGTCATCGTGTCTGTGTTGTACGGAATAAACAGTATCGAACTGTTCTAGTCGTTTGCAACCCTTTTTGACTCCTGAATGTACTCTTATGTACGTACTGTGGTGTGCGATCATATCAACACACACCCAGGTCAACATTCCAGACACAGTGACAGGACAGCAACACACATATATTAAATTAGCCTGCGTGGCGATGATATAGACCAAACCACTACACTCGCAACAGTGGGTGTAAACAGAGATTATATAACATTTAGACTTAGCGCCGTTATCAGCGGTGGTTTCAAAGACATAATAACATTAACGTTTAATTACATTCAGTGAGAAACCAGCAAATCTAGTTTGTAGCAATGTGGCTGTACATGGGGCTGTACATGGGGATGTACATGGGGATGTGCATGTGGCTGTGCATGTGGCTGTACATAGGGCTGGCAACCTGATCATGTAAAAGAAATTGCTACAGACACTACTGCTGTAAGAGTATATGAATGCTTTATGCAGACTTCCTGGAAGGGGGCCAGCTGAATTGGTGGCCCCTTGCTCCTCAGGGAGCAAAAAGGAAGATGAATGAAGCTGGATTCAACTGTTGTCAATTAATTGATTCAGGACACTCAAGAGGCCCTAGTTGTGACATTAATTGATTCAGGACACTCAAGAGGCCCTAGTTGTGACAGTAATTGATTCAGGACACTCAAGAGGCCCTAGTTGTGACAGTAATTGATTCAGGACACTCAAGAGGCCCTAGTTGTGACAGTAATTGATTCAGGATACTCAAGAGGCCCTAGTTGTGACATTAATTGATTCACAACACTCAAGAGGCCCTAGTTGTGACATTAATTGATTCAGGACACTCAAGAGGCCATAGTTGTGACAGTAATTGATTCAGGACACTCAAGAGGCCCTAGTTGTGACAGTAATTGATTCAGGACACTCAAGAGGCCCTAGTTGTGACATTAATTGATTCAGGACACTCAAGAGGCCCTAGTTGTGAAATTAATTGATTCAGAATACTCAAGAGGCCCTAGTTGTGACAATTGATTCAGGACACTCAAGAGGCCCTAGTTGTGACATTAATTGCTATTGAAAGCCAAAAACTCATAAGTTTAAAAACAACAGGTCATCTTTATAACTTAATCATGCATCAGTGTTGAAGAATTCTTTGACATGTTTTCTGTTATTTTTGGATCAAGGAACACTTCTATAGATCTGGTTTATTTTGGTAATTAAAATAAGAAAAGAAAATAACTTCTATAGATCTAGTTTATTTTGGTAATTAACGTGAGAAGAGAAAACCACTTCTATAGATCTGACTTGCGTATTTTTGGTATTTTGCATTTCTTTTTTAAGGTTTGCTACACAATGGCCTTGCATTAGTTTCATTTCTTTATGTAATAGTGTTGAAAAAAAAATATTGTGGCTTTTTTTTTTTTAATTATCTGTAGATGTAATGACATTTTCTATCCAGATAATTGAGTTTTTCTCTCTATAGATAATTTCTTTGTCTACATTTTGAATAACAATAATGACATAAGTATTACCCAAGAGCTATTTACTTCTTCAGTTTACTTACACTGGTATGAAAATATTTAAAAATGTAAAGCATTAAGTTGTGCATTTTCAGTGAGTACCATTCTGTAATTTTTAAAAATTTTCACTTAAAAAAATATTGCTACACAAAGTCAAGGGATGTAATCAATAATAGTCATATATGTAAGATAATGAATTTGTACAATGTCAAGGGAAGTAATCAATATTCAAAGCAAACAATTTTTCAGTTGATAATTAATGCACACTTTGATTTACTTGGTGAACAGGATAATACACCACATCTCTCCCTTCCTCACAAATAAATTAACATTATCTTCTTTAGTCACATTTTTCAACATAGACAGTTCACCATCTTTCTACCCTACTTTCCTTCATGTGTCTCTTTCTTGCTGCTCCATCTTTAATTTCCTTCTCCATGTATTTTTTTGGTCACCCTCTACATCTGTTACCCAGCGGATTCCAGAATAACAACTGCCTTGCATTTCTATCAGCCGGTTTTTCTCAATATGTATCCTAAATGGTGTATCCTAAATGGTGTCAGCATTTTCTCAATGTGTATCCTAAATGGTGTCAGCATTTTCTCAATGTGTATCCTAAATGGTGTCAGCATTTTCTCAATGTGTATCCTAAATGGTGTCAGCATTTTCTCAATGTGTATCCTAAATGGTGTCAGCATTTTCTCAATGTGTATCCTAAATGGTGTCAGCATTTTCTCAATGTGTATCCTAAATTGGGTCAGCATTTTCTCAATGTGTATCCTAAATGGTGTCAGCATTTTCTCAATGTGTATCCTAAATGGTGTCAGCATTTTCTCAATGTGTATCCTAAATGGTGTCAGCATTTTCTCAATGTGTATCCTAAATGGTGTCAGCATTTTCTCAATGTGTATCCTAAATGGTGTCAGCATTTTCTCAATGTGTATCCTAAATGGTGTCAGCATTTTCTCACCTGTTGTTCCACTGGCACTTGTCTGATTCTTGTCTTTAGTTCCACCTTGTTGAGCTTGTTATACCAGTTATATTAATTATGTTGTTTTTGTTATTATTGTTCTCCGTGTTTCAGAGCATATCTGTCAACTTGTACAGGAATAGGATAATCTGTACAGGTTTCTGAATTTTTTTTCAATGCAGAGGCGTACAAGCAGTTTGTACAGGTTTTTTTTTAAATCACTTTTTTTCTTCTTTTTCCAATTACTTCTTTTTTTTCAAGCCACGACAGTTTTAAAAAGTGTTTTCTGAAGAAATAAAAAACCAGTCAAACCCCACCAATGCCTGATTTGAAAAGATGGACACCTGCTGCACAGTGGTTAGTGCACTGACTTCCTATCTCAGTGGTCCATGGTTCAATCCCCAGTTGAGGTGGGATTTTTTAGACCACAAATGGCTTCGGGGTCGATCCAACCTCATGAATTGGCTACCAGAGCAACTCTGGGAAGGTTAAGGCAGCTGACGTGATACTGACCACACCACCCCTAGTGTGCCAATTGTCAAGAACATATGGGCCTAACACCATATTCCCAGTATGTCTCAATGGGCATGTAATGGGATCATTTACCTTATCATTTAGATCTCCCGAAGTGTAGCATAGGCCTTCAACAAACCTATGCCAGGACTTCCTGTTCTATGCCATCAGCTCAAGGTCTTTCCATGTGTTCCTCGTTACTTTCATGTCTACTCCAGTTCTCTTCTCCATGTCTTCCTCGTTCTACTTCACATACCCTGGGGATCCTACAACAAGGACTACCTTGTAATATTATCAACAGGTTTCCTCAAGGTGTGTCATATCCATTGTTAGCATCTTTTTCTCATCTCTTGTTCCACTGGCACTTGCCTGGTCAGTGTCATCAGTTTCCCATTAGTGATCTTGTCTTTCTATTCCACACAAGTACCTATTTATGAAAGTCTATAGCTTCTTGGCTGTTTTTTGTTTTGTTGCTCTCCATGTTTCAGAGCCATACAATAGGGTTGACTTGACATATGAGTTGAATATTTTGATTTTTGTTTCGGACTTGATTTCTTTTGATCTCCATATATTTACCAGTGTGTTGAAAACTCCCTTTGCCTATTGCATTCTTATTTTGATATCAATGTCCATTCCTTCAACTCTGTTGATATTGTTGCCGTGATAAATGTAGGATTCTGCTTCTCGTAGTGGTGTTTCTTCAAGTGCAAAATTGTTATCAATTCGCTCATTTTGTCTCATTATCTTTGTCTTTTCCCGGAGTATTTTCAGCCTCACTTGATATGACCTCTCATCAAGTATTTCCGTTTTATCTTGCATCTGATTACAGCTATGTGGTAATTTATCTGCTTTAAATCTGAACGCAGTGCCGCAGACACAGACCTGTTCATACAACTGTTTAACACAAACTTTTGATTTTGTGTGTTCTTGTTTCATTCTTCTTGTCCCAAATAATAAAATGAAATAAAAATACACATACATTTGCTGAAGAGTAATTAAGATGACTTAGAAAGCTTCCTAATGTAACATCACTGTTCTAAGGAAGTTTCATAATGTTACATTACAGTTCTAAGAAGGTGTCATTATGTTTCATCACAGTTCTAATAAGGTATCATTATGTTACATCACAGTTCTACAAAGGTTTTGTAATGTTACATCACAATTCTAAGAAGGTGTGATAATGTTACATTGTAGTCTATGGAAGTTTCATAATGTTACAAAGAAAGTTTCGTAATGTTACAATACAGTTCTAAGAACGTTTCATAATGTTACATCACAGTTCTAAGAAAGCTTCATAATGTTACATAAAAGTTCTAAGAAAGTGTCATAATGTTACATCACAACTCTAAAAACATTTCATGTTATTATATAACATTTCTAAGAAAGTTTCATAATGTTACATCACATTTCTAAGAAAGTTTCATAATGTTACATCACAGTTCTAAGAAAGTTTCATAATGTTACATCACAGTTCGAAGAAAGTTTTGTAACTTTACATCACCATTCAAATACAGTTTTATACAGTTACTTCACCATTCTAAACATTTTTAAATGTTACATCACAGTTCTAAGACAGTTGTATACTGTTACATTACCATTCTAAGACAGTTTTATAATGTTATACCATAGTTCTAGACTGAACATTTAAATCTCCACAGAAAAAAAATCAAGGCTCACAGTGTGGTTGGTCCTTCACTGTGGTATACTTACGATCCACACAACTTAATCAAGCCAGTGTTATTTCCATGTTTTTTCGGCTTTTTTTCCCCCAGTCAAATGGAAGACAGCATTAGTTTCTGAGATATAAACCAGATTCAAAAACAAGCGGGAAACTGTGCGA
The DNA here is from genome assembly GCA_024509875.1 of Oreohelix idahoensis. NCBI lineage: Eukaryota > Metazoa > Mollusca > Gastropoda > Stylommatophora > Oreohelicidae > Oreohelix > Oreohelix idahoensis. The sequence goes on from JAMPIV010022213.1 coordinate 37,345, forward strand.
GCTTGAAACAATGTGCATGCTTGATGTTGTTTTAGTTGTGTTTTATGCCTGCTTGTCATTTATAGTTTAGACCAAAAAATAAGACTTGACATCAAGTTTGTGACAGTGGAAACAGGCGAAGAAATATACAAAACTATTTTGATTTGTAATTTTTAAAGAAAATAAGCCTTTTGTCAAGAGAATAGAGCTTGAAAATCATAAGGTGTTGTTATTTGAAAAACAGCACCCTATCCTGAGATTGATGGTTTCATATCGTTAGGTGCCTGGGAGATAATTTCCAAGAAGCTCAGAGGGTCGGGGTGAGAATTTCATTACAATTAAATGTCTGTGTGGTAATTTCCATGTACATCTGTAGTTCAGTATCTGTGTAGTAGTCTTCAGATCATCAAGTTTGTGAGTGACAATTTCCATAACATTCAGTAAGTGCTTTAAGCCATCATCATCATCATCACCTTTCGGCTCCTTTAGGAGCATAAGCTTTCAATAATGCATGCCTAGTCTTCCTGTCCTGTGCCATCTTTTTAAGATCTGTCCATGTTTTCTTTATCCCTTACATTTCTGTCACCTGTTCTCTTCTCCAGGTGTTTTTTGGTCTTCTTCTACCTCTCTTACCCTGGAGATTCCAGAACAAGAACTACCTTGTAATGCTATCTGCATTTTCCCCACCTGTCTTCTTCTCACCTGTTGTTCATTGGCACCTGGCTGGACCATGCTCAACCTTCCATAGTCACCTTCTATGACATGCGTGGGAGGGTACAGTGTTACTTTTCTTCTGCGACCCATTGGGATCTGCAGTATGCAGATAAAAAAAAGATGAATGGAAACTGCCGTAATTAAGTCTGTAAAATCTAATGGCCAGATACAACAAAGTCCTGTGGACCAGACAAAACCACAGTGAGTCCATGGTTCAAATAACCTAGAAGAATTGGGACTGGTTAAATCATGCTGCCATGGAAAATAAAAAAATATGTGAGAAGGTTGGCTTTGAAAGGTAACCTGCAAGAAAATATGAAGGTAGAAACAAACGAATATACTGAATTTTATAGAAAATGAGCTGAAAGAATCAATATATCTTGAAATTAAAAACACAGCACAGAATATAGCAAGCTGTGTGAATGCAGCCGAGATCTTATGTACAATTAGAAACCGGTCATAGAAGGGATATTTCAGTGCAAGTGATATCAGTAATTCAGCACCTAAATAATTTGACATAAGGCAGCTTTTGTGGAAATTTACCACATATATCATTAATTTGTTGATAAACATGGTCAGTCTGTTTTTGCTTTTATGCATATATCATTAAATAAAGTGACTCACGTATTGTTCCTATGGAGTGTTTATGTATGCATACTTTTTGTTTACAACTCTAAGGCTTGGTAAAATCGCTTTAAAACTGTTGTGTCTTTTAACATAGTGGCTTATAAAAATGTATACAGTGCCTATGCATCTATATCTGTAGTTATAAGGGTAGGACAATTTTTTTCAATTAAACTATATGTATACAATGTTTTTTTGCATGTGTATTTTTATTTATAACGATAAGCCTCCACAGTGCATCTATCATCATCACCCTTTTGCTCACCAAGTAACGTAGACCCTTCAACATAATCCTCCTGTCCTGTGCCATCAGCTGAAGGTTGTCCTATGTCTTCCTCATCATTCTCATTTCATGTGTTTTCAATCTCACTATACCTCTCCTGACCTGGGGATTCTAGAACAATGACTGCCTTGTAATGCTATCAACAGGTTTCCTTAATATGTGTTCTTTCCTTCGCCAGCATTGTATCATCTCTTGTTCCACTGGCACTCGTCTGGTTCTTGTCATGAGTTCCACAGTGGTCATCTTTTTTTTTTAACTCCTTCAGTCCTTCTATTCTACACAAGCAACCATTTATGACAGTTTTGTTACTTTTATTGTTCTGTATGTTTCATAGCCATGGGTTGGCCGTGTCCTCAGAAGGGACCCTGACACCATCACCAGAACTGCTATGCTATGGACCCCAGAAGGATGGCGAAAGAGAGGCAGAACAAAGACAACCTGACGGAGAACAGTGGAGGCTGAGATGCAAAGCATGAACCACAGTTGGGGTATGGCACGAATTTGGCCACTGACTGAGCAAAGTCAGGACAGTTTGTTTCTGCCCTACAAGACGCCACTAGGCGTGATGGCCACTGACTGCTTTGTCAGTCATGGGCTAAGGATTCAAGAGAAGATGTTTCATAGCCACATATAATTGTAGACAAAACAACAGAAACCTCATACTGAGGTACATATACAACAACAGAAACCTTATACTGAGGTACATATACAACAACAGAAACCTTATACTGAGGTACATATACAACAACAGAAACCTCATACTGAGTTACATATACAACAACAGAAACCTTATACTGAGGTACATATACAACAACAGAAAACTCATACTGAGGTACATATACCACAACAGAAACCTTATACTGAGGTACATATACAACAACAGAAACCTCATACTGAGGTACATATACAACAACAGAAACCTTATACTGAGGTACATATACAACAACAGAAACCTTATACTGAGGTACATATACAACAACAGAAACCTCATACTTAGCTACATACAACAACAGAAACCTCATACTTAGGTAAATATACAACAACAGAAACCTTATACTGAGGTACATATACAACAACAGAAACCTCATACTTAGCTACATACAACAACAGAAACCTCATACTTAGGTAAATATACAACAACAGAAACCTTATACTGAGGTACATATACAACAACAGAAACCTTATACTGAGGTGCATATACAACAACTGAAACCTTATACTGAGGTACATATACAACAACAAAAACCTTATACTGAGGTACATATACAACAACAGAAACATCATACTGAGGTGCATATACAATAACAGAAACCTTATACTGAGATACATATACAACAACAGAAACGTCATACTGAGGTACATATACCACAACAGAAACCTTATACTGAGGTACATACAACAACACATACATACTAAGACAAATATGCTGCCAGAACTCAGAAGAACAATAAGGTGAAGGTAGTCCTATAGCAGTAGAAATTAAAAGAAGACTTGCAATTGCCTCACACAAACTAATACAGATGAAAAACCTATGGCAAGGCACAAGCAAAGAAACAAAGTTACAACTGATCAAAGCATGTATATTCCCAGTAGCAACATACGGCTGCGAAACATGGACACTCAATAAAACTGTTGCGAAAAAGATTACATCATTCAAAATGAAGTGCTACAGAAGGATGTTGAGAATATCCTGGACAGAAAAAAAGACCAACAGAGAAGTACTGCACTCACCAAATGTAGAGGAAAATTGGCTCCTAAATACCATCACAATTAGGAAGCTGAAATTCTTCGGTCATATAAAAAGACATAATAGTCTGGAAAAATTGGTGATGGAAGGCATAGTCTCTGAAAAAAGGGGAAGGGGACGACCTAGACGACGGTGGATCCAGGATATCACAGAGAGTCTGAACTTGTCTTTGGAAGATGCAGGTCGACTTGCCCAGAATCGTGATGCATTCAGAGTAGCCGTAATGGAGACAACGTTCTGGAGAGAATACGTCACATGATGATGATGAGTCCTGTAGCAGATACTGCCGTAGACAGGAGTGCTATAAACATCACTTAAACTAGGTCTCAGCTTTATCAGGTGGTGTGACCTGTTCCGTTCCTCCTTACCTTTGCCTTCCCTGAATCAGAGTCAGGTACCCATTTTTACGGCTAGGTAGACTGGAGCATAACGCAACCTGGATGCCAATCAGGCCAAACTAGTTTCGAACCATGTTCCTTTGCCTCGAGAAACAAGCACCCTTACCACTTTGACACTGCTTAGAAAAAGCACCATATGTAATTAAACAGTAAGAATTGTTTGCGCAATAGGACCATATGAAGCAGCACCAGATAAGACATTATGCCTTGCCATAAGATGGAAAGCATCCGGTTGGCAAAGTTTTAGAGCACTGGCCTGTCGTAGCAAAGGTACCGGGTTCAACACATGGTAGCATCACGCTGAAGTCTACCCAGCTGTAAATGTGTACCTGACTGCTCTTGGGAAGAAAAGGCAGCAAGGAAACGAACTGGTCACCCTACCTGTCGAAGCTAGACCTAGTATAGTGAAGACTTTAACATTTCACTCAAGTCGAAAAGTAAACAGTGACTATGCGAACTTTGAGGGCTTAAAAAAAATGTCTTTACTTTAGACCAACAGAAGGCAGATCAGGAACTGTGGGAACATACTTTAGAAAAACTGGGCTCTCTAACGATCTACCTTGATACAATCATGTTTATTTTCAGGTGTCACTGTATTTGGAATTAGGAATAAGTGCAGCTCTTATGTAACCCTTATCTCTGCCGGGCGATCTGCTCCCTGCAATCCCATCAACAGGGCGGCGGAAAATTCAAACTAAATTATATTTTACCGAATGCTAATTTCACTTTAAAGAAAATATCACGTAACTATCTTATGCATGTTTACGAATAAAGTGAACTTTGATCAGCACGCTCATGAGTTTTCCAATGTGAACGAGAAAAAAAAAATACCTTGAATCCTCGGGATACCATCCCGAGTGGACTCTATCTGACCCAGGCAGTTTTACGTATTACCCAGGCATAAAAATGAACGCAATTTTTGTGCCCCACAGGCGATGCTTTAAAACAATTAGTAAACGTTTATATTTATGAGAAAATATTTCAAAATATATGTATAAAATTGTAAATTGGCTGAAGAATATTTTGACGAATTGAAAGTCCTCTTACGTGCCCCAAATAAGTTTGTGTTATATAGCGTGTAAAGCACACATGGAAACCTGATTTTAACCAAACAGGCATACCAGGCGGCTCTTGGGAGAATAAGGTACCCGGTACTACATCATGACGCTCCATACGGCTCGTGGCGGAAGATGGCAAGTCTGAAATACCTCTAACCTATACATTATTTAATTGTTTCCCTTTTTGGCATCTTGAGATCTACCAAATCACCATGTGTGGTCTACCAATAGATCGCGATATATCTGTTCCGGTTGCCGACCCCTGTTGTAAAATTTAGTTCGCTCCAACTCATGGCTGCGACAGCTTAATGATAATCCCGAAAATTGATGTGTAGAGGGAAACAACCACACAGACATGAACAAAATAGAGCACTGCCGGTACTAGTTATTAACAAGTAGTATAAATCAGACCCAAGTAGAACAGTCCCAACTAAGATGGTTTGGCCATGTCTGCAGAATGGGAGAAGATCGGCTACCACGACAAGCATGGGAAACAAAGAGCCAGGGATCCAGACCCCCAGGACGACCCAGAGTCCGCTGGGAGGACAACATTAGACAATCTTTGAAGGACCGAGGACTAGAATGGAACTAGGCCAGGAGGAAGACAGCCGATAGGATAGTCTGGCGCTCTCTCTCTTCCAAACCTCTACACCTCACGGTAGAAGGGGAACGACTAAGTAAGTAAGTAAGTATAAATAGTATATGTTAATGCTTGTCAGTTGTCTTATGTCACGTACTACTATATGTTATTACATCCCCACATAACATTAAATGCAAACAAGATACCCCACGTGTACCATATCTTCTGATCCCCAGCGATTTGAGTTTTAACTCTTTACCCTCTTTAGGAGTGAGTTCCAAGGCTTTTTTTGCAAACCCAGAGATCTTACCCAAACTCAGCGAGCTCAACATTAGTAAAACATACCAGACCCACTAACTGGCGGGTGATGCAATTCTTCGCATTGGGTGGTTCTCTACCAAAGAGAGGATCTACTTGTGGCGGGTTGTCTCTCCTGCCCTGCAGTAGTAGTCCAACAATGGCCAAACTCGAGTAAAATGAATGAGTTTTTTATTTCTTGGCAGAGATATACCTTGTATATAGAAGACTGGTGCTTCTGTTTCAAGGAATCTCGCAGGGACTTTTAGAATGGCAAGTATTGTTGTTGTTGTTGTTATTGTTTAACTAGGGCTGCTGAGCTTCTCGCTCTTTTGCAGTAAATACAAAGTTGAAGACTCCTTGGTATTATCTACAATTCTACACTATAGATCTAGGGTTTCCTGTAGCTTTTCGGCCATTCCGAAACGTGCCTAATTGGAGGTCATGAGCACCAGTTTCTCCAGCTTGGCTTGCATTTAAAGGATCGTCACATCTGGTCCCAAATTAGGAAAAAGAAACGTGTGGCCTATCATGCAAAGCTAAAATATTGTGCTCTGGTTCTGGGCTCTCCCAAAGGAATTGTCACGTCCTGCACAGGACCACTTCTCAGCTTCCCCTGCCTGTCACTGGGTCCATAGTGAGATCCTCCTGCATACAGTCAACCAGGTCAAAGCCAAAGAATCACGACTTCTCCAAGTTTAGGTGCAATGCTGGGTTCTCAACAAGTTTCACCACAGAGGGAATCCCTGGAAGTGTGCAGATGATTTAAAGAGTCAATGAGGGTGTAATTAGCCTCACAGACAGAGATTCACTTCCACATATGTATATTGTAGCATTGTGCATAGCTGGTAGTCATGTAAGGATGACTCCAGATATGCCTCCATGCATAAATGGCAAGTTCAAAGTTTGTTATAAACGTTATATTGTCCGCTCACTTCTGTGAGAAATGTATGTTTTGACTCGTATTTTATGAGCCCCCAGCTGAAGGTGATTCAGCACAATATTAATGGAATAGCTCTCTCTGTCTTTATCTCATATATATATATATATATATATATATATATATATATATATATATATATATATATATATATTATAATATATTATATATATATATATATATATATATATGACGTCATACCGGCGTATATAATGCCTGCGTCACCAGCACACTCCTATATGGCAGCGAGACCTGGACGACCTATGCTAAGCAAGAAAGAAGGCTCAATACCTTCCATTTGCGGTGTCTACGCCGCATCCTCGGCATCTCGTGGAAAGATAAAGTGACAAATGTCGAGGTGTTGTCACGTGCTGGCCTTCAAAGTATGTATACGCTGCTTAGACAGCGCAGACTTCGCAGGCTTGGCCATGTTCGCCGCATGGAAGATGGTCGCATCCCAAAAGATATCGTCTACGGACAATTAGCAGATGGCAAGAGAACAGTTGGGCGACCACAGCTGAGGTTCAAAGATGTGTGCAAGAGAGATATGAGGGCACTGGACATGGATCCAGCAACATGGAAGGATGAAGCTGCCGATCGCACTAAGTGGCGATGCTATTTACGGCACCACCTCAGATTGGGCGAAGAGAGGCTCACACAAGAAGCAAAGGTGAGGAGAAAACGTCCTACCAGGAAAATAAGCAGCTGAGGGCTGCCACCTCAGGGGCGCATTCCCATAGTCAGTTATGACTGAAGGGGCTATTATTATTATCATACCATCGCAGACATCAAATTCCCTCAACTAATTGATCGAGTCAACTATAGATTTATATTTGCATAGATAACATGTGATTTATTTATGAAATACTTGATCAACGCGGTTAAAATGAATAAAAATTGACTTGTCCAGAAAAAAAGTTTTTTGTTTTTTTTCATGAAGAAATTATGGTTTTGTGGATTTAAAAAAAAAAACAAATAAAGTCCGTAAGCTATGCCAGTACTTGGTACTTAGCATGCAATGTAGTGACAGTGGTTTAGTCACTGCTGGTTCCCAGTGGAGTTGCATTCTTATAAGTTTAATATTTCGTTTAGTCACTGCTGGTTCCCAGTGGAGTTTTGACTGTTCCTTCTCTTCAGGAGTAGAATGGTTTGGTAGCAGCACGTTCCTGTCGATGCCTGAATTACTGCTCCAAGTTTCCTCTTTGAATGTCCTCTAGACCCGGTTGTTAGAGATGGGGGTCTAGCGCCGAATTCTGGCAACTAGTACAACAATTTGAGAGAAAACAAATGCCTCTCTTGAGTATCAAGTCTCCTGATGTAAGCATCGTGTGGCCCCCGCCTCCCTCCACCATTTCATCTTCCTCAGAATTTTACCCGATGCCATTGAGTATTAAATCTCAACCTATCGAGTCAGATGAAGTGTGTTAGAAGAGCGAAATAAGTCAAATGCATCATTTTCTTATGTATATATATATATATATATATATATATATATATATATATATATATATATATATATATATATATATATATATATATATATGCCTGCCTGCCTACCTACCTACATACATACCTACATACATACATACATACAGGCAGGCAGGCAGGCAGTACTTTATCAATATTAGGTCGAATGTTTCGAGATATTAAACTTATAAGAATGCAAGGACGGCGTTTACATAGATGAACGGACTGCCTAACGATATTATGAAGACTGCACTTTACTGCCTTTGCCATGAGGTATGAACATTTGTTATAATTCATGGAGCATGTATCAGTACCTGAATAAATTGTATCTCGTGAACTGTAAAGAAATGTTGATCAACTAATTGGCATTCCAGTTGATACGTGTCTGTCGACATACCCCTATGTGTTTATTTGGTCACGTACATTGTTCCGCATATTATATCAATTTCAACTGATAGACGGCACGCATCAGTGAGGATCTATTGGGTGAAACCCAATCACAAGTTTAGTTTAGTTTAATTTTTAATTTTAAACCAACCGCAGGGTAAGGAGTCCCATATTTTTAGTAAATGTTACCCCCACTCCTCATTCTGAACATTATTGACATGAACATATTGGTTTTGCCCTTTAAGTGTTATTTTTACCAAAACCATTGTATAACACGACCAGCCCTTAATAATTACATCTGATAATCTCGTCCAAGGTTGCACTCTCTCCCCATATTTATTTATTACAACAAGACATCTTGCTTGAGTTTGTTAAGAGATTTATCAGAAACGATTTCCCCATATTTATTTAAAATATAACCTTAACAACGTCGCTCCCATCTCTGGCTGCTCCACTAAAAGTTTCCGCTAGATGAGCGGTTAAGTAATTATTTAGACAGCTTAAATACGTCTATCGCATGCGTCTTTGGCAAATATGTCAAGGTGGCATTGATCCCTGTGTTTGCTAAACACCACTAGTCACAAAGGAAAGATAAACAGGTCAGGAAGGTGGCAAGCCGGTAAAATAACTGGTGTCAACCCGAGAAGAAGATATTCTTGGTAGATGTAGGCGTAAACAAAAGGATAATGACCGGTAAATAATGCCAGAGAAGAGTGTAGCATCAGAATAGACAGAGAAAATTAATCGGATGACTGTCATCATGTGAAACAACTACTAAATACAAATAAAACATCTCAAAATTCTAAATTAAAACAAAAGACATTACCGTGCACCCCTTAATATAACCAAAGCATATAATCATATCGCTCACTACACAAGATCTTTTATATATCGACATGATCCCTAATATAACCGACAGACGGTCTGTCTAGCTCGAACGAGGCAAAATTCCTGAGTTTAAAAAAAATAATAATAATTTTGGATTTGCCCTTCCGCGCCGGCATTTAAAAGGTATCCTCAAAATGAAAAGACACTTTTCATTGTTCCCCAGTGAAACCTTCTGAACTAGCTTACAAAAGTTAACTTTAATCATGGTTGCATTCTATAAACAGCAATGCGATCTTTTTGTTTGACGTAAAGTTAGCATTTGTGAAATATTTAGTTCGAATTTTCCACTGCTGTGGTGATGGAAATGCAAAAAGCAGACCGTCCGGCAGAGATAAAAATTATTATCATAATCATCATTCTCAATTCTTCGGCAGTTGGAAATTGTACAGAGTAGGCAGTACGGCCGCTGCCCTAGAAAAAATTTAATAATTAGGAAACCTAGCCACCACAAATATATTTATAGAATGTGTGATTCTTGTATACACACATTAGGATCGTCGCCTGTGCTACGGAGTTCGTCCTTTGTGCTGTGATTCTCCCTGTGTGATCTTCTTCCTACACTCTCAGACGTCCACTCTCAGACGTCCACTCTCAGACGTCCACTTGAATGTTTTCAAAGAAATCAGTAGTCAGTTTAAGGCTATTTGAATCTCCGTAGAGCTTTTCCACGAATGATACTGGTGTCGGCCATATACGCTTTCTCAGTTCCGCATTTGTTGGGCAACTTTGAAGCAAATGTTCAGCAGTCATATATACTGTATATATATACATACATAATTCTCTTATCCCCCCGTCACATTATTAGTCCCATCTTTTCCACCAAAGTTGCAATCATTTTCATGTCGCATTCTGGGACCCAAGACGCATCAAAAGTGAGGAATGCAGTAAGCGACCCATAGCTTGACTGCCTGCGTCAGGGTCAGCGAACCAGAGCTGACCAAGACCCTACTCCACCTCCACGTGGTGGTCCTGGAAACAGCCTGCATCACTGCAGTCTGGCTGGGGAGTAGGGATCGAAGAGGGAAGGCAAACCCGGTCCCAAAATATGCCGTGCGGGAGTCGGATGTGTCGGCCGAAAGGCGCAAATACCGCAGCTTCGCTGTAAACGGACACAACGCAACCAGCGTCCTTTTCAGGACGAACGAAGAAGAAGAATGTCGCATTCTTTGGTGGTGGGAACAAGTTTGCGCGCCTGTTGAAAGGACGCGCATTTTATTCCTGATATACATCATGACGCCGGATGTTTTTTTTTTACAGAAAAATCCCTGCCCCTGTTGCTTTTTCGATGACAAAATTTATGAAATTTCACCTCCCTCCTCCCCCAATTTATGTAAGTATTAGCTGCAAGTACATGGCGTTGCCCGGATTTTTCCTGTAACGGTTTAAAAAACTTCTAAAATTGTAACAATCAAACTGAAATTTTGATAAATTTATATTCTTTGCTTTTTTAACTCACATACGTTACAATTAATATATTTGACTACATCGTGTCCTATTTGTTTATCTACCATTAGTGAAAGCAAAATTGCATGAATTTAATTTATTTCTCATGTCACAACAACTTACAGCAAAACAAAATGTTTCGATCTGATAGTTTAACTTTTCCATGTAAACACACTCCAGATTCTTCAGTTTTAGATGTCATTGCTCCACAATAATCGCATATTGTATCCATACATTTTGAATTTGTATTAATTTTTTTGTGTTCTATAAAATAAATTACGAATTAAAAACAATTAATGGCACACAGACAAATAAAGCTCACAATGATTCCGTTCATTCAAGTTTAGGTTTCACAAATTGCATCAATTTTGGGTGGAACATGTAATCGAAATTGGAATTGTAACTAGATACTGCCAATTTCAGATTAGAGTGTTTTATTCAAGCTAAAAATGTACTGTTCAATTACGCAGAATTATTAGCGAAAGTGCTGTAAAAACACAAAATCTATTTAGATCTTCATTCAAGTGTACAGTTAATAATTTAAACCGTATTCATTTTTTTTTAAATTATAAAGTAACTTACGCATTAAAAAAAATACACACACACACAATTAAAGTATCGGATGCATTCGAAATTTCATGCACAATGCTTCCTTTTATTTAAGTGTAGATCTATACATTTAAAAAAACTAAAGTTTTGGCGAGACGCGCTTCGTTCAACCTCGACACAAGGTCGGTTTATTATATTATGTCTCACGTCCAAACATAAAGACCTTATGGTCTAGATGTCCAATAAAAGACGGTCTATTTATTTTTTATTATGATGTTTGTTACTTTTCTATGTAAAAAGCACATTTCAACAATTTATCTATACATGGAGGGAGCCGCGCTGGTGTAATGGCTTCGGCGTTGTACTGGCGACCAGGTGTTCATGGTTCAAACCCGGGCGTCAGCGTCTGAAGAAATGTTTACGGCCGGAAATTTGACTGAATAACCTGAACGGCTCCTGTGATAAACCCTCTGTGGATGGGAAGGAGCGAAGCTCCTGACCGGGTTGGAAGGAAAGTCCTCAGGTTCCCCAGCCTCGCAATGACATGTCATTGGGCCGAAGGGCTGAAAGCCCGAGTGCCGCTGGTTAAGGGAAAAAAAAAAAATCTATACATGGAACTGTTGGTTACATCCAATGGATCTATAGTTTTTTAAATAAAATTTGTCATCGTCTTAGCGAGGCACACCCCGTTCAACCTAGACACATGGTCCGCTGGTTATATTAAGGCGCATGTCCACATATAAAGGATCTTGTGGCCTGTATTGTGAACAGTTGACAATTTAGTCTTTTTTTAAAATGTTATTCGGTGAAACTCAGCTGTAGTCGCCCAACTGTTCTTTTACCACATGCAAGTTGTCCGTAGAAGATATCTTCAGGGCTGCGACCATCTTCCATGCGGCGAATATGGCCATGCCAACGGTTTTCCAGGACGCGAGTTTGGACACATTTAGATAGACATCAAGCTGTTGCACATGCAGCATGGCATAAATCTCCATGTAGCTGGTAGGGCCAAAGGAACGGCAGTAACCGATACAGTTTGGTACCAGTCACGTCGCAAGAGTTGCCAGAGTAATGTCGAATAGACATTAGACTGCCTTAGGGACTCAGGATTTATCCTCTGGGTTTACTCGTAAACCTTTCCCGTAATTGGATATTCCCGCAAGGCAGCGGAGGTTTGAAATCAGAGTTTTACCTTCTACAGAGGTTACCAGCAAAGGATAGCGAGCCACATGAGCCGAAATACCTGTTTTTGTCGACAGCTGTCTATTCATTATTCACAGCTAACCCCTATATGTAGAGATTCTTCAAGAATTGGATTGTTATTTGCAAAAATTAGTGAATGTTTTTATCATTTGGGTTATTTCCCTTAAGTTCTCGTATGAAGTTATTTACTTGATTACAGACCCTAGCGCAATCGCTATTATAGTGAATAATCGGAATATATTTTTTAAAATGTCTGTCATAACTATAATATTTCGTTACAAAATAACTCCATGGCTTTACATGAGAGATCTTAAAGTGTAACTCTGCCAAAATTGACGAAACAAATTCAAGGCATGCGGTTTTGTATAAAGTACAAACCATCAAAAGGAATTTGCCTGTTATATATTTTATGTCTCCATCATATATATTTATACTTTTAACAATAGAAGCTTTACTGCTCATCATAGATGAAGCTTCTTTCTATCGTGCCACTGTTTCTGTGTTTTGTACTTCTGAAATCAAAATGAAAATGAATGACATGACCACTGTTATGTGTAAATTTCATAACATTGGTTGTCGCAGTTCGACTTCATTATTGATTTGTTTGGAGACCGTTGTCTTGGTTTCAGGAAATGACGTCATTACGTCTGCTGGCCACCTTTGCAGACGTGAACTTTTTAAGTCTGCTAACCAAAGCGTGCCCTGCCTAATTATTCTGTGTGTGGCATTTCAAGGTGTTGGACGCTTGTGTATTAGCTCCTGAGAGTTATATGATATTTCCTCTATCTTCATCATGTTGTACCAGCACTAGCTTGCCCATAAACCTCCGTGTGGCAAGACTAGATATTTTATGAAAGATATGCACAGGATGCTGATCAGAGCGTGAGTGACTTATATTAAAATAAACTATGTGAAAATGTCTCAGACATGTTTCTAAGTACGGGACTGTACTACGACGTTATAGACCGTCATATTGATGCCTTATATGCATGAACATATTCTCTCTGAACTTTAAGTAAGCTGTCCAGATGTTAAATAAAGTATGTTGTGATTCGTCAAACCTGGCCTTGAGAAGTGATTCGTATTTTTAAAGTTACGGTGTTCGGGCGGGGACTGAAAAGGTCATACTCCTAGCGACACTTGCTCTAAAACAGTGTCCAAATTAATATATGGTATAATCAACGAATATATCTACAAGAAAGCCATAAACACACATTCAACAAACCCGACCCGTATCAGTGGGGGCCAAGGCCGAAGGATCTTAACTATCCAAGGGGAAAGAAAGAAGTTTTTCGACGCTACATTTGTCGAGAATGAAAAATATGTTCAAGATGACGACCGGTATCGTCTGCCAAGTTAATTGAAAAGTAACGGAACATTTTTTGCAAGTGATTATCAACTTCCAGTCAAAGTTGAAATTTTTCATCAGGAAAAGGACTTTCCTGTAGTATCTAAAGTTCCAGTTACCAGTTTGTTGCCGAAGATGGCTAATTTTCTACGTGAATGCTGGACCAGAGCGGTGTCCTTTGATGTCAGCTGTTTCGAGTGCTTGGCCTAACCTTGGTCTATGCTGAAAGTTTTTCAACGTTCCAGGAGGAAATTGTACTGGCATAACAGATAAGTGTATTTTTGGTTACATACAGCTTGTGTGCTGATGAGAACTGTTTGCCAGAATTTTTTTTTCCACCATACGTGTATTTTCATATCTATTTGTTGTATGCATAGCGCGTGGTTGGCTTGGAACCTGTAATCCGATTTGTTTGACGTAAAGTTAGCATTTGTGAAATATTTAGTTAGAATTTTCCACTGCTGTGGTGATGGAAGTGCAGAAAGCAGACCGTCCGGCAGAGATAAAAATTATTATCATCATTCTCAATCTTATACCCCATGGAGCATGGAACCACCACTACAGTTAACCCTCCTGCAGAAAGCCTGCACCAATTCATGTGTTCATTCAGTGGTGGTATCTGCAGAAATTTATTACATAACTAGTGTAAAAGCCCGTCATAAGACGGGAATTAAATTCAACAGCACCAATACCTAACGGCAATTTTACTTATTCAAAAGTATTTTTTAAAAACCACTGTGAATCACCACAGTACACGAACTACGTAGCAGCAGCGAAGTTCCCAATGTGTGAATACGTGATCACACATTCTATAAATATATTTTTGTGCACATCGTCATTTGTGCATTCTTCTTTGGTAAGTGTTACTATTTTCGGGAAAGTACAAATAAGGGAAACAATACAATTAATGTATAACTGTCAACCAAAGTTGCATCCCTTAGCGTTAGTGACAGAAAAAGCTGGGATTTGATATATATTGATGGATTGGCAGCCCCATGCACAACCCCAAGTTAATCGCCTCTTACGACATGTATAATAGAGCATTAATCCTATTCTTTCTGATCTCCTCGGGCTAAAAATTACATACAAGCTGCGTGTATTACAAATACTGTACTCTGAAACCTACAAACTGACTTGACTTTATCAAAGTGGATAGAGATACAAAGTAATTCATATTGCTCGTGTGTGCCTTGACTAACCAAAACTCTGAAGTACCTCTACGCTGTGCATCGTGGAGACAGGCAATCTCCAAGTTCTCGAGTTGCCTGATTAGTTTGGTTTGGTTTATTTTTTAGGACCATCATTGCACACGGACAACTCCATGAGTGCTCCGGCCACAACAGATTGAGATACCATCTATTCAACAAGCTAAAGATAGGAACTACCGATCAGTGTAACTGTGGCACTTGTAGTGGGTTTGATGGTATTGTATGATGGTGATATTACTAAATGTAATGTATGAGGCCAGCTGTGAAGGCTCCTGAGATAAAATGTAGTTGTGAATTGTCAGAAGGCCTTTCTTGCTACCACTACGACCTCACAATCAATTTTTTTTCTTAATGAATGTAGCTATGTAAAATGTCTAGGGTAATGATATGTAATGTGGTGTGATAGTTATAGATACACCCACAGATATTTAAGCAGACTAATAATATTTAACAAATATTATAATACACTGAACTAACTCAAGAGTGTAAAATTTTTGATAGAATTATATTACATTTATTTTGTTCTGGATCAAGTTTTATGTTGACCAGAACTTTTTTAAAAAAAGATTTAAAAATTATGAAAGAAATGCATGGAATGTTACATAATAAATGCAAGAGTGTACATATATAAGTACTAGACTAGTTAGTTTTATTAAAATGTTCTAGTAGTCATCTACTTGGGAGGATAGTTAATGCTTGTGCTGTTGGGGTGGCCTCATCACACCTGTCTATATTGACTACACAGTGTCCAGTAAATTGCAGGAATTTTATGGGGTATTAGTAACTAAAAGGCGTTGGTGAACTTCCAGCAGACCAGAGGCTCACTCAACTTGCATATGTAGCTCTGGTGCTGAAATCTGGTGGTCCCACCTCTCCGTGCTGGCGGGCAATAATAGTGGTCTCTGTCACAACGTACTGCACAGATACACTCGAGTAAAATCACCAACTGAATGGACACCGCCTTGTTGACAACTGAAACTCACAGCTCTGCAATCAAAGTATTGGCTATGTGTCAAAATTCTATTCTCTACCCACGTCTGGACACAACACGGACACAACAACCACATCATACAGACAGGTCAGATCTCTCTGACCAAACAGCACATTTACCATGGTGGTTTTACATCAGATAGGTCCTCCCAGACTATAGATTCTGAAAAATATTTATTAGTTTCCTTCCCTAAAAGTGGATAGGTAATATGTTTCATTATTCTCAACACTTGATCTGTCTTTCCTAACCCTTGCTGGAGTTTATGTATATTGTTGGTCCCTAGACCCTGACTTGGGCGGGGGGTCTAGAGCAAATCCCTACTTGTTTGTAAGGCTAGATTATGATATGGCAGTATCAAATCCCTCGAACATTAAACAATATTCAAAATATACAAAGAAATAATTTCAATCTTACCAGATTATGAATAAAGAACACAGAAATTCTAGCAAAACTCAGCTGAGCTGCTGGCTATAGTATGGCGTCCCTGAACTTATTTCACTTTCTTTCATTTGGAAATCACCACACTTTAAAATACTGTGTCTATCATCGAACAACTATTGAGGAATGGCCCCACTTCTCGTCTGAGCGCCGATAAAATGATTGTCTGTGGCCAATCACTGCCTAGGTTTATTTCAAATTCAAATTTCCTACCCTAAAGTCATTTCAGTCATGCTTCAGTCAAGTATGGATGTTTATCTGTTAGTCTGTCCGTCTCTACTTTTTTTTTCAAAAACGTACTTGATTTTTGAACCAACCTTTCTCTCCCCTCCAAAATTTTGTCGTTAAAAGTTATATTTAGACACAGCTCCCACCAATGTCCCTTCGCTTCCCTACTAAGTAGATTTGAACACCTGCGTCTCAAGGTCGTGTTTTTTGTGTGCAAATAGCGACACTTTTTATTCCATACAGTCTGTCGCTGATGTGAACAACACTGTCTTTTGTCATTATCTTCAATATTATCTATCCGTCTGTAAAATTAAGAACATATTAGTTCACTGCTCAGAATGGGCCATCCGGCCAGCTAATTTTTATATTCCTAACATTAATATTACAAAAAAAGTTACTTTTTAATTTTTGTAATATTCCAAACATCTGCGTTCTGCCGCTGAATTCAAATCAAAGGCTTGGTATCGCAAAAGCGACCAATAAATGACTGTGGCGTAACATATCCAAGGTCCCTTCTGTCGAGTTCCTTACTTTATGTCAACTTGGGAAACGTGACTTTTCTCCGTTTCCCCCCCAATTGCGTCTCCTTAGCCTTTCTAGTCTCACGCAATCTTTCCAGTCATATTTTTTCCTTTTTATCCGCCGTTCCCCTCCTGTCTAGCAAGTCAATTTTTATGGAGGGTGATGACCCGCGGTCTGGGCGATCATGTACTATCAGCAGCCTACGCATTATGTTTTTATCCTTACATGTTATCTTTGGAGGTATTTTACCGTTGTATCTCTGTCAATTTCACTACACATCTCCCCACTTGAAAACATGCCTATGGCAAGTTCCAAAACCAGCGATACACATAGGTAAAATTACTCCTCACGTCTGCCACTACTCTAATTTTGATCACAGGGGTGCCGACTGAGGAAATCTGCACCGACATTCAATTTGCCTGGGATATATTGGATACTGAACTGATAAGGTTGAAGCAATAAATACCACCTCAGCAATCTTGCGTTTTCATGCTTAGCCTGAGATAAGAATACGAGAGGCTGATGGTCCGTCTCCACCACAAAAGTCCTACCATACAGATAGATTTGAAACTTCTTTATTGCCCAGATTAACGCTAAACATTCTTTTTCGCTTGTGGAGTATCCTTGTTCCGCCTTATTCAATTTACGGCTTGCATAAGCGACTGGTTTCAGTTCCCCATCAGGTGAAGATGATCTTTGCAACAAAGCCCCTCCTAGTCCTACATTACTTGCATCGGTTCTTAAGACAAAGTCCTGTGTCAAATCAGGCAGTTTGAGAATAGGCTTGCTAGTGAGTTTTTCCTTTAACTCTTGGAACGCTAGTTCACATTGTGCAGTCCAAATAATTTTATCTGGAAGTCCCTTGCGAGTCAGATCAGTCAGAGGAGCACAAATAGCGTTAAAATTCTTGATGTATTTCTGATAAAATCCGCATAACGACACAAATGATCGCACGTCCTTTTTTGTTTGCGGCCTAGGTGCTCTCTGCAGTTTTTTCCAAGTTCTTAGGATCAGGGGTCATATTACCCTGATATACAGTGTGTCCCAAGAATTCCAACTCTTTGCATCCAATACAACATTTTGTTGGCCTAGCAGTTAAGTTCGCCTCCCGAAGTCTATCAAACAACATCTCCAGAGCTTCAATGTGTTCTTCAAATGTCTCTGTGGCGACGAGAATATCATCCATGAAATTCGTGATACATGGGTTATTCAGGGGATCCAACAATTTGCGCATCATCCTTGAAAACACACTCGGAGCATTTTTCAGTCCGAATGGTAGCATATTGAATTCATAATGTCCATCCGAAGTGCTAAAAGCCAAATAACGTCTCACTTCAGGCTTCACTGGGATCTGGTAATAGCCTTTACTAAGATCCACCTTTGAAAAGTATTTTGCCTTGTTCAGTCTGGCAAATAACTGTTTTGTGTCTGGTAATGGATCCACTTGTCCTTCTGTGACAGCATTCAGTTTCCTGTAATCTATGCACAGTCTGTGTTCCCCAGACGGTTTTCTCAACAAAACGACACTAGAACTAAAAGATGATTCACTGTGCGAAATAATCCCCTCCTTCAACAAATACTCTATTTCTTCCTTCAATGCCTTCTCCTTCGCGAACGGAATAGAATAGGCTCTCATACAGATTGGGTTTGAGTCTACCAGTTTCATGTCATACTGTAGCAAATTTGTATGGCCTGGTTTATCTGTTAATACATCTGTATGTTCCTCCAGAACCTGTTGAACTCTCTCCCTCTGGTTTTTAGTCAGGTGCTTACTGACTTTTACCTGTGCTGCGGTTTCACAAGGATGTAATGGGTATTCATGTGAGGTGAGTGGTTCTTTTGCATCTGGGTTGCAATAGCCAAGGTCAATAAGGGGGTGCTTTCCTGGAGTGGTCTGTCCAGATACTTCTTTAACAGGTTTACATGATAAACTTTCTCCTTCCCCTTTTTGTCAATTTTATAGTTTGTTCTAGACACCTTCTCTAGAACCGTATATGGACCTTGCCAACCAATTTGTAATTTATTCTGGCTTCCGGGTAGTAGAAGCAGCACCTTCTCTCCGACTGCCAGTTCCCTGTCCTTTGCCTTCCTATTAAAATATGCTGCATGTTTCTTCCTGGCTTGCTTCAAATTATCATTTGCCAGTTTCCATCCAGCTTTCAAACGAGTGGTCAGTTCGTTCACGTATTGATACGATGAGGTAACAGTCTCTTCCGCCTTCTCATCTGTCCAGGTCCTTAATAGAGCTTCTAATGGACCTTTTATTGGCCTCCCAAATAGCAGAGTTGCGGGAGCCATCCCGGTTGAACTATGTGGTACCTCCCGGTACGCAAACAATGCGGCGGGCAGGAATTGATCCCACAGATCCGGTTTTTCGTGTGCCAGCTTTCTCAGGATAGAAATGAGAGTCCCGTTGAACCTCTCTACCTGGCCGTTCCCTTGTGGATGGTACGGACTACAATGAAAGTGTCTGGCTTGAAATAGCTTAAAAACTTCTTCCGTTAGTTTCCCCTTGAACTGAGAACCATTATCCGTCAAGATTTGATGCGGGAATCCTAATCGGGTAAATATTGTAAGTAGTGCCTCTGCTACATGTTTTGAATCAATTGATGGCAGGGCTACCGCCTCTCCCCACATAGAACAAGTGTCCACCAGAGTAAGGATGTAACTGTTCCTCCTCTTGGTCCGAGTGAGAGGTCCTACAATATCCACTGCAACCCTCTCAAAAGGTGTTCCCACTATGGGCATTTCCCCTAGAGTTGCAGGAGCAGTCCAGTGCTTTGGAGCTACCCTTTGACATTCTGGGCAGGATTTGACATATCTTTTTATATCCTCCGTTATCCCTGGCCAGAAGTAATGACAAGCTATACGCTGTCCTGTGGCGCTGATCCCCATGTGACCACTGAAGGGAATCGCATGCCCGAGTTCCATCACTTTATCTCTATATGAAGTGGGAAGAACCAGCTGGTTGTGACCATTTGTTCCAGTTCCGGCCTTCCTGTATAAGAGTTTGTTCTTCATGAAATATTCCCCCTTGCTCGGAGGTGTGTGGCATTTGGGCAATTTTTTAAAACAGGGCTTGAGTGTCCTATCCTCAGCCTGCGCCTTCCTCATCTCCTCTGGATGAGCATTTATAGGTTCACCTTCTTCCTCCTTCTTCTGTGACCTGGTCTGCACTGTCGCCATGATCACAGGTTTCTCGGGATTCCCCAAGAAGACGTATCTACACCCCAATATCAGAGGGTAGATTGGTTCATCTATCACTGCTGCTCTGATTTCTCCTTCCACATAGCGAGTTTTCACCGTTATCCTTGCGATGGGAAGTGTCATGAGTGGTATGTCCTTAGTCGCCCCTTGTATTTCCACTGTTTCTGTGGTATACTGACTTGGGTCCACTAGGCTAGACTTCACAACTGAATCATAATCCAAACCTGTATCATAAAGGCACCTTATGGTGACCCCATTACAAATAACATCCTCACAAACTGGGGGGTGATAAGGTTCCTGTTGTCCATTAGGATTAACCTTTAATCTTCGCGTCCCCGACTTCATTGCAGCAATGTTTGAAGGTTTCCTTCTACAAAATTCGGTGTTATGGTTATCCTTCTTGCACCATTTACACCATCTTTTTCCTTGGTTCAACGGTTTTCTTTCGTTGAACTTTTGGTCATTGAACTGTGAGTTTCTGTCGCGATAGTCATTTCTTGGCCGCTCAAAGTTTGTCCTACCTTTATTTCCCTGCTCTCTATTATCAAATTTATTAAATTGCTGTGGAGCTTTAAAATTGTCTATGTGCTTCTTTTTAGCACCACTTACCTCTGCCTGAGCTGCCTGATACCTCTCAGCAACATTTAAAATTTCCCCCAACTTCTCTGCACCTTGTTCCATGAGAAATTTTCTCATGTCTGGAGCCATGGACTCTCTCAATTGCTCAATCATGATCATTTCTTTAAGATCTTGGGTCTTCCCCAGAGCCGTCCATTTCTCCAAATAGGTTTCTAGTCTAGCAGAGAATTGGTGGTATGTCTCCCCAGACAACAGTTTGGCATTTCTAAATTTCTTACGATAAAATTCACCATTCTTCTCGTACCTTAATAACAAAGCCTGCTTTAACATGTCATAATTGTCTTGGTCTTCCCTGTTCATTTTGGCAAATACTTCATAAGAAGTACCTCTCAATCCCTGTGATAGCTTTAAACTCCACCTCTCTCTCTCTAACCTATATGTAGTAGCTAATAACTCAAAACGTCCTAGGTACCCCTCTATGTCATCGTCTTTTTCAACAAAATGGTCTAAATGAAACCCCATAGCTGAGTTTGAGGCTCCCAGACTGGGCGTAGCATCTGAGGCAAAAGGGCTGGCACCATTTTCAGGAGCCGGGCCTTGTAATTCCAGCTCCCTTAGTCGTAATTCGTGCTCCCTTTGCAACCTTCTATCTTCTGCCTCCCTTTCGGCAGTCAACCTTTTTTCTTCTGCCTCCCTTTGCTGTCGTTTTTCTTCTGCCTCAATCTGCAGCCTCTTAATTTCTCTATCAGCCTCAATTTGTAACCTCTTCTCTTCAGCTACCTTTCTATCTTCCCTTTCAATATATTTATCACATTCAGCCGTTACATATTGAATTAAAATCTGACCATCCATTCCCATCTCCTTTGCGGTCAGCACAGCAGCTGATCGGAATTTTGCTAGCTCCGCCATACTTTTCAGACAATATAATAATATACAAGCTAAATCTCTAACCAGTAAATACACTAAGTACTTCTTATGACTATAGTCTAACTAATTCTAACTAACCAGTTAACTAATTAATTATCACTGGCTGTGAAGATTCACCAACTTTTATCTGCAGGGACACTTTTAATTTTAAAGGGAATTTTCACAATTTTTTTTCCCCTAATTTTATTTCTCCAACCAGGAGATCCTAATATTACTGTTGGGCTAATTATCCCTGGACAAGACCCCAATGTATGTAGTGGGTTTGATGGTATTGTATGATGGTGATATTACTAAATGTAATGTATGAGGCCAGCTGTGAAGGCTCCTGAGATAAAATGTAGTTGTGAATTGTCAAAAGGCCTTTCTTGCTACCACTACGACCTCACACTCAATTTTTTTTCTTAATGAATGTAGCTATGTAAAATGTCTAGGGTAATGATATGTAATGTGGTGTGATAGTTATAGATACACCCACAGATATTTAAGCAGACTAATAATATTTAACAAATATTATAATACACTGAACTAACTCAAGAGTGTAAAATTTTTGATAGAATTATATTACATTTATTTTGTTCTGGATCAAGTTTTATGTTGACCAGAACTTTTTTTTAAAAAAAGATTTAAAAATTATGAAAGAAATGCATGGAATGTTACATAATAAATGCAAGAGTGTACATATATAAGTACTAGACTAGTTAGTTTTATTAAAATGTTCTAGTAGTCATCTACTTGGGAGGATAGTTAATGCTTGTGCTGTTGGGGTGGCCTCATCACACCTGTCTATATTGACTACACAGTGTCCAGTAAATTGCAGGAATTTTATGGGGTATTAGTAACTAAAAGGCGTTGGTGAACTTCCAGCAGACCAGAGGCTCACTCAACTTGCATATGTAGCTCTGGTGCTGAAATCTGGTGGTCCCACCTCTCCGTGCTGGCGGGCAATAATAGTGGTCTCTGTCACAACGTACTGCACAGATACACTCGAGTAAAATCACCAACTGAATGGACACCGCCTTGTTGACAACTGAAACTCACAGCTCTGCAATCAAAGTATTGGCTATGTGTCAAAATTCTATTCTCTACCCACGTCTGGACACAACACGGACACAACAACCACATCATACAGACAGGTCAGATCTCTCTGACCAAACAGCACATTTACCATGGTGGTTTTACATCAGATAGGTCCTCCCAGACTATAGATTCTGAAAAATATTTATTAGTTTCCTTCCCTAAAAGTGGATAGGTAATATGTTTCATTATTCTCAACACTTGATCTGTCTTTCCTAACCCTTGCTGGAGTTTATGTATATTGTTGGTCCCTAGACCCTGACTTGGGCGGGGGGTCTAGAGCAAATCCCTACTTGTTTGTAAGGCTAGATTATGATATGGCAGTATCAAACCACTCGAACATTAAACAATATTCAAAATATACAAAGAAATAATTTCAATCTTACCAGATTATGAATAAAGAACACAGAAATTCTAGCAAAACTCAGCTGAGCTGCTGGCTATAGTATGGCGTCCCTGAACTTATTTCACTTTCTTTCATTTGGAAATCACCACACTTTAAAATACTGTGTCTATCATCGAACAACTATTGAGGAATGGCCCCACTTCTCGTCTGAGCGCCGATAAAATGATTGTCTGTGGCCAATCACTGCCTAGGTTTATTTCAAATTCAAATTTCCTACCCTAAAGTCATTTCAGTCAAGCTTCAGTCAAGTATGGATGTTTATCTGTTAGTCTGTCCGTCTCTACTTGTTTTTTTTTTTCAAAAACGTACTTGATTTTTGAACCAACCTTTCTCTCCCCTCCAAAATTTTGTCGTTAAAAGTTATATTTAGACACAGCTCCCACCAATGTCCCTTCGCTTCCCTACTACGTAGATTTGAACACCTGCGTCTCAAGGTCGTGTTTTTTTTGTGCAAATAGCGACACTTTTTATTCCATACAGTCTGTCGCTGATGTGAACAACACTGTCTTTTGTCATTATCTTCAATATTATCTATCCGTCTGTAAAATTAAGAACATATTAGTTCACTGCTCAGAATGGGCCATCCGGCCAGCTAATTTTTATATTCCTAACATTAATATTACGAAAAAGTTACTTTTTAATTTTTGTAATATTCCAAACATCTGCGTTCTGCCGCTGAATTCAAATCAAAGGCTTGGTATCGCAAAAGCGACCAATAAATGACTGTGGCGTAACATATCCAAGGTCCCTTCTGTCGAGTTCCTTACTTTATGTCAACTTGGGAAACGTGACTTTTCTCCGTTTCCCCCCCAATTGCGTCTCCTTAGCCTTTCTAGTCTCACGCAATCTTTCCAGTCATATTTTTTCCTTTTTCTCCGCCGTTCCCCTCCTGTCTAGCAAGTCAATTTTTATGGAGGGTGATGACCCGCGGTCTGGGCGATCATGTACTATCAGCAGCCTACGCATTATGTTTTTATCCTTACATGTTATCTTTGGAGGTATTTTACCGTTGTATCTCTGTCAATTTCACTACAGCACTGATAACATGACTGCTGAACATTTGCTTCAAAGTTGCTCAACAAATGCGGAACAGAGAAAGCGCATATGGCCGACACCAGTATCATTCGTGGAAAAGCTCTACGGAGATTCAAATAGCCTTAAACTGACTACTGATTTCTTTGAAAACATTCAAGTGGACGTCTGAGAGTGGACGTCTGAGAGTGGACGTCTGAGAGTGTAGGAAGATCACACAGGGAGAATCACAGCACAATGGACGAACTCCGTAGCACAGGCGACGATCCTAATGTGTGTATACAAGAATCACACATTCTATAAATATATTTGTGGTCGCTAGGTTTCCTAATTCTTAAATTTTTGCTAGGGTAGCGGCCGTACTGCCTACTCTTTACAATTCCAACTGCCGAAGAATTTTTACCGTGCCCACGGCAACTCCTATTTTTTCGCCCTTATACGCGAAGGCTATGCATCCGATCTCACTACCCAAGAGATATGAAAGAGTATGACATTGGGAATATGACACTAGTTCTTACAAAAAAAGTCAATGAATTATATTTCCCACACTGGGTGCGAACCTGGTGCCTTTAGAATTAGATCGGACGCCAAACCTCTTAGTTACTCCAACTCCCTGACTAAAACTTACTTACTTAGTCGTTCCTCTTGTACCCTGGGGTGTAGAGGTTTGCCAGAGAGAACGACATACTGTCCTATCGGCCATCTTCCTCCTGGTTCCAATCTAGTCTTCGGCCCTTCAGGGATTGTCTAATGTTGTCCTCGCAGCGAACTCTAGTTGGTCCTGGAGGTCTGGATTCCTAGCTGTTGGTTTCCCATATTTTTTGTGGTAGCCGATCTTCATTCCATTCTGCGTGCATGGCCAAACCATCGTAGTTGGGCCTCTTCCACTTAGGTCTGTAGGGGCTTGGTTTAACGGCCCTGCCGTATTGCCTGGTTGCGGACGATATCTCTTTTTGTTACTTCAACCACCTTCCTCAGATACCTCATTTCTGAGGTTTGGATCCGGCTTTTGTGGGTTGTAGTCATTGCCTATGACTCGCATCTATATGTCACGACTGGGACATAGGTGAAGCGGTATACAGCTATCTTCGTCCTCTTGCCAAACTCTCTTTTGCTGAGGAATCCTCAATTTATTGCCTGAAAAAGTCTCCCAGTTGCCGCTTTTCGGGTAGTCAGCTCTTCTTTGATGCCTCCCTTCTCATCTATGATATCTCCAGTGGTTGACCTGCTCCAGGATCTGTTCTCCCAGCATATGGTGCCCTTTTTCTTTTCTTGAGATCACCGTCGTTTTTGTTTTGGAGCTGTTGATAACCATCCCTCTGTTCTCCAGTTCTTCCTTCCAGACTTGCAGGTTGGACTGAAGATATGCCTCTGATTTAGCAGTCAGGGCAACATCACCAGCAAATGCCAGCTCTGAAATACAGACCTGTCTCTTCTTACAGTACTCCACTGAATATTTTCTTATCCTCTCCTTATATGCTTTTATTATATCGTCCATGAGGAGTATGAAAAGATAAGGTGACAGAAAATCCCCTTGTCTTAATCAGTGGTGGTCCTGAACTCTTCCGACTTATGATTTGCCGTTCTCACATAACTTTTGCAAATATTGTAGAAGCTCTGTATAGCATGGATCAGAGGTGCTGGAATGTTCTTCCTTGTCAAGCAGTCCCAAAGTTGGCTCCAGGGGACCTTGTCAAATGCCTTCTCCAGAACCAAGAGACAAAGATGCATCTCACCTTTATACTCGCCTTTTCACTCAGCTGTCTGAGTGTGCAAATAAGATCTTGAGTACTTCGGTTTGCTCGGAAGCCACACTGGACCTCATTCATTTGGGGCTCTACTATGCGTCTCTCTGCTCCAGGATTCTAGGGTAGATTTTACCAGGGACACCATGCAGGGATATGCCTCTGTGATTTCCACATTGTCGGTTGTTACCCTTTTTGAAAATGGGTGTTATGATGTCCCAATCCTTTGGTATGGTCTTGTGGCACTGGTTGCCTGTGTGACCCTTCAGGAGTAATAGGTCACCTGCTGCTCCCATGTACTTAACGATTTCTGGTGTTATACCATCATGTCCTGCTGCTTTGTCTACCTTGATTTTCTCCTTTCAGTTCTTCCATCTTGATGCTATCTTCATCACCATTGGTTTCTTCTTCTGTGATAGTGGTCATCAATTCTGAGGCTTGACCTTGCTCACTATTCTTTCCATCTTTCCATCACTTCCTGTCCCCTTAGTGTTTTAGTTAAACACATGAATCAATTAGCCACACCAGTGCTATTCAGAGCGCTTCAAACATACGCGCTCGACCGCTGATTATAATCAATCCAGGATCTTTTCTCATAATATGTTGTCTAATTATCTGTTAGTTCAATCTTTGTGTGCGTACCTTCTAATTCCCTCACAAATTTGTTTCTGTTGTTTTTAATCCATCGTGTCTGGAAAACAGACAGCTCACGGTGATGGTAGTTTATCTTAAGTAGCCTACAGAGGCAAAGCATTTGCATAGATATACAACTGTAGTTGTTGAGTTGGTTGGAAGTTGGTGTACAACTGGTACATCTTTAAACTTGGCAACGTTAATAGAGCGGCCGATTGACAGAGTGGTTAGATAGGCAAAGGTGCCGGGTTCGAATCACGGTAAGATAGGCTCCAGTCTACCCATCTGTAAATGGGTACCTGACTTTGAATTAGGGAAGGAAAAGGCAGCTAGAAAAGGGAACTGGTCACCCCACGTCTCGATGCTGAACCAAGTATGGTAAAGTCTCTAACACTTTACGCCCCAACGGCAGTATCTGCTATGGGACCACTTTTTTTTTACGTTAATAAATTATTTTAATAAAACGCAGACAATTAAAAATCTTCTGCTACGACTACCTCGAATGTGTCAGCCAGGAAGGTGACTTGTTCAGTGAACCATCGAGACACCTCGCAATCAACTCTCTATTGCTTCTTCAATAAGCTAAAGTTCGAGGTAGAACAACTGCCAGGTCCCCTCATCTAAGGTGCAACCGACCGCTTCTGCTGTGATATGTTCCTGTTCTACTGACGTAATGACTTTACCGTGATACACCATTCAATAAAGGCTAACTGAGCGCTAAGCGGGGTACTACGATATATGTGTGTATGCGTTATATATACAGATGATCCTCAAATTACGACGTGGGCAGCATACGACCACTCGGACTAACGACGGCCACATACAAATTAAATTGGAAACATTTTCAAAAACATGTTTTTTTCTATTCTAGGTTTTCACCTAAACCATTTTATTTTTCGTGCACTAATGCCATTTATGACTTTTGATAATGTAAACAAGCTCACAGAAAAGATCTACTGCGTTGAACTTTAAAAACATTGACTGAGCTTGGTAATAAACATTAATTTCCATTGGACGTGATTTCACGTTCTCAGACTTCATTCAGCAGTCTCCTTCCGTTATGAGTGTGTGTACTGTTTCTCAATCACGTCTAGTATCTTTTATTTTAACCCTTTTATTTATTGTGCAGTATACGACTTTATTAAATGATGATATGATGGAGTACGGACTTTTAAATATGTAACAAGTCAGTACATTTAAGGAGTGATTCGATTTACGATCACTTCGACTTGTTATGGAGTCGTCGAAACGGAACATCCGTCGTAAGACGAGGACTACCAGTGTGTTTATGTATGTATGTATGTATGTGGGTGTCTATGTGTGTGTGTGTGTGTATGTATGTGTGTATGTATGTATGTACCGTTATCTCCCATTTATTCTCAGAACAGACGCCTCGATGTATGGTATTGGTGGCTCCTTGATGCAAGAAGTAGATGGAATGCTTCATCCTGTGATGTATGTGTCGAGGAAGCTCACAAAGACAGAAACCAGATATCCAATTATTGAGCGCGAGCTTCTCGCGATCATATGGGCTGTCACAAAGCTTCAGCGTTACCTTCTTGGTTCTCGTTTCATCATTGAGACAGACCAGAAGGCCCTGTCATTCCTTCAAAAGTCCCCGATGCTTATTCTTTCCCAATGGTTATAATCAAGAAGAAGGATAATAATATCAGATTATGCATGGATTTTCGTAAACTCAATTCCATAACGGAGTCTGACGCAGAGCCAATGCCAATTCTTGACGAATTACTGTCAAAACTT
The DNA here is from genome assembly GCA_024509875.1 of Oreohelix idahoensis. Classification (NCBI taxonomy): domain Eukaryota; kingdom Metazoa; phylum Mollusca; class Gastropoda; order Stylommatophora; family Oreohelicidae; genus Oreohelix; species Oreohelix idahoensis. The sequence goes on from JAMPIV010022213.1 coordinate 66,001, forward strand.
TCTAAAGCAACCTACTTTAGCAAATTTGACTTAGCCAAGGGATATTGGCAAATACCTCTCACGGAAAAAGCAAAACCTTTCACTGCTTTCGCTACCCCTAAGGGCCTCTTTCAGTGGAATTTCATGTGCTTTGGCTTGGTAAATGCACCAGCGACTTTCGTTCAGATGATGAGGAAACTATTTTCTCATAGGTCTGATATCATCTCTTATATAGATGACATTTGTTTGTTCCACAACTCTTGGGACGAACATGTTTCTGGATTGAAATCTCTTCTCGAAATTCTTCGCTCTAATAATCTGAGAGCGAATCCTTCGAAAGTTCACATAGGTTTCAAAGAAATTTCTTTCCTAGGTCACAGAGTAGGCCATGGATTTCTTAAAACTGAGGATAAAATCTCGATTCTTAACCATCAATTTAAGACTAAGAAGCAGGTGCGGAGTCTGCTCGGCCTTGTACCTATAATAAATTTATGCCTCATTTATTTTCAGTCAGCCCAACTACAAAAGGCTCCCCTAATAGGTTCGGAGGCCTGCAACATCTAGTTTGCATGTGCACCAATTTTAAAACAGCCTCCACAGACGTCCTCCGCCAGGTTGTTTTTGTGCAAGAAGTAGATGGATGCTTCATCCTGTGATGTAGTGTCGAGGAAGCTCACAATGTGACAGAAACCTCCAATTATTCTTCTCGCGATCATCCTGTATGTATGGCGAGGTCACAAAGCTTTGGTTCTCGTTTCCATCATTGAGACAGACCAGAAGGCCCTGTCATTCCTTCAAAAGTCCAACATGAAAAACGCACGAGTCGCACGTTATGCAATTAATTTGCAAATATATGACTATATCATTCGACCTATTGAGGGCAAGTGCAATGTGCTTGCAGACGTTCTGTCTAGATGTACACAGACAGAAATGCCCGATTCTCAAGGATGTGACATTGCTGCGACCCATTGACCAAGGTACATATATATCTATATATATATATATCTTCTTTTATCTTCTTTGATCCTTAGCCGCCAACCGTCAAAGCAGTTAGTCGCCATCACGCCTAGTGGCGTCTTGTAGGGCAACAACAAATTGATTCCACTTTGCTCGGTCGGCGGCCATCCTTCGTACAGTGCCCAACTCTGGTTCATTCTTTGCATCTCAGCCTCCACAGTCCTCCGCCAGGTTGTTTTTGGTCGGCCTCTCTTTCGTTTTCCTTCAGGGGTCCAAAGCATAGCTGTTCTTGTGATGGCATCGGGGTCTCTTCTGAGGACATGGCCCACCCAGCTCCAGCGTCTGCCAGCTATGATGGTGTGCATGTCCTCTTGCTTGCTCCGAGTAAGCAGATCTTGGTTGGTGATTGTTACCTTATACTTATTGAAGGCTATTGGGTAACGAGTATGTTAATGTGCTGCACTGGTCTTGTAAGGTATTTTGATATAATAGACAACAGTCTAAACAGTAACGTAAGGAATGGCCAACTTGAATAATCTTGATCAACAGCTTGTTGTACGTTTTATCACATTTAATATGTCACAATACAACATAAGTGTACTTCACTTCTTTCGAGAGCATATGATGATAGGACAGTGCATCAGTAATACAAATGTGTTCAGTAGCAGACATAAGCAATAATGTCGTTGTGCCTGTTTAAAGTCAGAATGTCTATGTATCGTCTACGACGCCTTCATACTTTACAAATCTGTATTTATTCAAATCACTTACTGTCCATCTCCTTAAGCCACATACAATCAGGCACACATCATAATGAATTGAGTCAATTATCCTGACTCTGAAATATTGTATAACAATAAACACTGGTCTGTCGCTCTCACATAAATATCCGTACACTTCGAAAACACAAGCCAAACTCCTCTGCCCCTAACGATCACCTTCGTTCCTCCAGCAGCAGACCCTGTCCACGTCATACAAAAAATACCTGTGTCACACACATTCCACAACTCGCACGCTTTTACGCTCAAAGCGTTTTCGCGTTCTGCTCCGTTGCGCACAGCGATGATTTACAACCCTGTGAGCAAAGTGATAGGTAACACTTTTACCCCGCCCCCCAGCGAAAACTGAAAGTTTTCCATATAGGAAGTCATTTTTAGAAAATGCGAGAAGTTACCGTCCAGTCTATGTCATACACGAGCAACAGTCTATGGAATGTAGTCAGCACCATGGAAAAATGAGAAAAATCAATGAAAATGTGAAGAAATATGATAATGAAATTGTGAAGTTTTGGAAAATGAAATATTTGAATGCATTTAATTAAAAGATGAATGAACTGAAAGATCTAACTAATTAAATAGTATTAAGTAAGTATAATAATTACGTTAATATAAATGTCCACATGATCGTGTGTGTGCTGTCTGTAGCATTGTGTAAAACTAGTTAACTATAGTTGCTGAGTGTCATCAATGATAGGTTCTTCTTTCATTAGTGTGAAAGATTACTATTTGTAATTTTAGCACTTTAGAGTCACATAACTGGTTTAAGTAATAACACAAAAGAATGTTCAAATGGCGAAGTTCTCCATAGGCGTATCGAATCGATTGTTTCTTGTGTGAGATTTCTTTTCATATGTCGATTCTTGAGTGTCGCAGTCTCTGAGCCCCAACATTTTGAAGTTCGGTTGCTGGAATAGGAAATATGATCTTTTTAAAGTTCTGCATCCCAGTCATTTTGTGAAGGATTGCCATTAAGCTATGACAAAGAGCCTTATACTGTTTCTATGAGATACTGTTAGATTTGGTTCCTTTACCGTATACGTCATGACTGTCTGGAAATCAGATCCTGTGTACTGTTCCTGGATTTTGATGTAGTGTAAAACGATTTTAATGTATTCACATAAAACGTCTGTTATCATGACTTCAAATGAATTGAGTTGTTTCTCTTGATAACAATGGTAATCTGTATGTGGTTATGGATATTGTCAAGATAGCGCTGTTAAGTTAGCGAGGTATCTGTAGACAATCAGCACTGTACCTTGGTCAATGGGTCGCAGCAATGTCAGATCCTTGAGAATCGGGCATTTCTGTCTGTGTACATCTAGACAGAACGTCTGCAAGCACATTGCACTTGCCCTCAATAGGTCGAATGATATAGTCATATATTTGCAAATTAATTGCATAACGTGCGACTCGTGCGTTTTTCATGTTGGACTTTTGAAGGAATGACAGGGCCTTCTGGTCTGTCTCAATGATGAAACGAGAACCAAGAAGGTAACGCTGAAGCTTTGTGACAGCCCATATGATCGCGAGAAGCTCGCGCTCAATAATTGGATATCTGGTTTCTGTCTTTGTGAGCTTCCTCGACACATACATCACAGGATGAAGCATTCCATCTACTTCTTGCATCAAGGAGCCACCAATACCATACATCGAGGCGTCTGTTCTGAGAATAAATGGGAGATGAGGATCAGGGAGTTTTAAAATTGGTGCACATGAAAAGTAATGCTTTAAATGGACTAGAGCTATGTTGCAGGCCTCCGTCCAGACAATTCTATTAGGGGAGCCTTTTGTAGTTAACTCAGATAGAACTGACGTCACTGAAAATAAATGAGGCATAAATTTATTATAGAACTGTACAAGGCCGAGCAGACTCCGCACCTGCTTCTTAGTCTTAGGAATTGATAGGTTAAGAATCTTCGAGACAGTTTTATCCTCAGTTTTAAGAAATCCATGGCCTACTCTGTGACCTAGGAAAGAAATTTCTTTGAAACCTATGTGAACTTTCGAAGGATTCGCTCTCAGATTATTAGAGCGAAGAATTTCGAGAAGAGATTTCAATCCAGAAACATGTTCGTCCCAAGAGTTGTGGAACAAACAAATGTCATCTATATAAGAGATGATATCAGACCTATGAGAAAATAGTTTCCTCATCATCTGAACGAAAGTCGCTGGTGCATTTACCAAGCCAAAGCACATGAAATTCCACTGAAAGAGGCCCTTAGGGGTAGCGAAAGCAGTGAAAGGTTTTGCTTTTTCCGTGAGAGGTATTTGCCAATATCCCTTGGCTAAGTCAAATTTGCTAAAGTAGGTTGCTTTAGAAAGTTTTGACAGTAATTCGTCAAGAATTGGCATTGGCTCTGCGTCAGACTCCGTTATGGAATTGAGTTTACGAAAATCCATGCATAATCTGATATTATTATCCTTCTTCTTGATTATAACCATTGGGAAAGAATAAGCAGATTCTGATGGTGTAATAATGTTAAGCTGTAACATTTGACCTAATTCTCTTTCAACCTGATCCTGAAAGTGGATAGGGATAGGGTAAGGCTTTAATTTAATAGGTTTGTGATCTGTGAGTCTAATATCGTGAGAGATTATGGAAGTTCGGCCTGGAATATTAGTCAGAACTTGCTGATATGACTCTAGAATAGAAAGAATTTGAGATTGTTGTTCGCTGGATAGATCCGGACAAATAGATACATTTACCCATGATTCTGTCGGATAAAGAGACATGACAGGAAGTTGCAAAGTACATCATGAAAAGAAGTGGGTTCTTCTTGAATCACTGATAATGAAGAGTAAGATGTAGGATGATCAGTGGATACTTCATTAACAGCATCTAAGATAGGCTTGAGATATTCAGGTCTATCATGGAATTGTTTGAGCATGTTGATGTGAAAGGTTTTATTCTTGCCTTTCACGTCAAGAATGTAATCAACATCTGTCAATTTTGAAATAATTTCATATGGACCACTCCACGAAATGAGAAGGCTATTCTCTCTCGTTGGTAACAGGACGTAAGCTTTGTCTCCCGGAAGTAATTTCCTTAACTTTTCCAACGGTTTTGAAGAGATCTAGCTTTTTCTTTTGCCTTTTCAGATGAATCAGTCGCTATTTGCCAAGCGTCTATCAGTGTCTTTCGTAGATTCACCACATACTCATAGGATGACTGGCATTCCTGAGTCATCTCCGAACCTGTAAGTAATTGTTTTATTATCGACATGGGTCCTCGTGGTGGAGCACCATACATGAGCTGAAAAGGCGAGAACCCAGTGTGTTCGTTTGTGACTTCCCGATAAGCGAACAGCACTGCTGGGAGCACTCTATCCCAGTCTTGTGGATACGTCGTGGTCACCTTCCCCAGTAATTGTTTCAGCGTTTTATTTAGACGTTCTACCATGCCATTGGACATAAAATGATAAACAGAGCTAAGAGATCTATCAATATTACATAGTTTCATGACATGCGACATGACATATGACACAAACTGTGTTCCTCTATCTGATAAAATATTATCAGGGAACCCCACTCTCGTAAAAATGAGGAACAGTGCATCAGCCACATCAGTGGTAGCAATATGTTTAAGAGGTATTGCCTCCGGCCACCTGGTGCACATATCAATACAGGTGAGGACATATCTATGACCTCTGGCTGACGGAACTGACAGTGGACCTATTAAGTCTATGGCCATTTTTTCGAATGGTCGCACCGAAATATCAGCAGCCTGTATAGGTGCATTATGGTAAGCCCCCTTTGTAGCCACTTATAGGCATGTCTTGCACTAACGACAAAATAATTTGACATCCCTGACTACTCCAGGCCAATAAAAATGACGTAAGACTCTATATTTCGTCCTAGCAAAGCCCATGTGGCCTGCACAGTTTGTATCATGCGCATGTCTGTGCTCTTGTAATGACCATATTAGCGTGTAGTATATGCTGACGTTCCCAGATTTCTATATCTTTGAGTGAACACACTTTTATACCCACAATATTGCCCATGATTATGTCAGCAATTGGTTCCTGTAATAAACATGCTTTAACTGACCAAATCAATGTGCACAATGGCCACATATAGAATTTACATTTTCTCCCCGGTGCAGCAAGATGGGTCTACCAAAGATTTGCGTACCCCCACAATTGTGCAACCTGTATCACGCAAGACTGAAACTAGTTGATTATTTTAAAAAAACCGCCGTTAAACATTAGTGAGCCTTTCCCATCATGAGAGGCTAATGCAGGTACTAACGCGGGCACAGGATGTCCGCAGAAAAGTCTGGAGACCACATCCGGCTGAAACAGAGTGCTGCATTCTAAACAATTTGATGGATTAAATAAATCAGCAGCACACGCATTTGCAATATTTGTGTTTTCCGCATTGGGATTAACCGCTCCTGTGTTACTATTATGACTCCAATTCGAGTTTTTTCGATCCACGCTCAGCGAGCGATTAAAGTTGTTATTACCCCGGTAATAATTCCGACTCTCTCTGCCATTCTGGGGATTATTAGAATGCTGAGAACACGTACACCCTGGGCAGTGTTGAAATGGAGGAGAGTTTTGGTTGTTCTTTGTATAATAGGATCTGTCTCCTCTGTTCATGTAGGTATTATCAGATCTACGCCATCCTCTGTTAGATTGAAAGTAGCCCTGTGATGGTCTATTTCCATCAAAATATCGTTGGAAGTTTCTCTGATTGTGATAAGGTTGATTGCCAAAATTGTACCGTCCTCGGAAAGATCCACTATTTCGGTCATTATTCCTGCCAAAATTTCTATCCATACTTTACGATCGAGCTCTAGGGTTGTTTATCTGCACCGAATGAGCTGATGCAACAGGTAATGCCTCTTTAATAGCAGAGTTGTTCACACTCTTCCCTGGGTGTGCCGTCATAAACTGACGCCCTAACAACTCCAGGGATTGTAACGATTCTGGCTTCCGTTCATGTAAATAGGCCAAAAAATCAGGGCTAATGGAGGAAAGTACTTTGTCTCTCAAAATAAGGTCCATCAAGTCCTCATATGTATGTTTGATTTTTGCCAACTCAATCCAACGATTGAAGCATAACTTTATAGTTGAAATGAACTCACTAAAATCCTTGTTGCTTTCGGGTGTGAGTTTTTTAAATCTTAGCCTGTACCCATTCTCGTCTAATTGATACTTTCTCAAAAGTAATGTTTTAGCTGCCTCATAACATTTTATGTTTTCCTCATCCATTGTTGACACAGCTGTCAACGCTTCACCTGTCAGTAATGACATTAAATGTATCACCCATGATGATTTTTCCAGTTTGTTTTCCTCACACACTGTCTGGAATCGGTTTAGGAAGCACGAAATATCGTCTATATTTTGATTAAATTTAGGTAAGTGACGTTTAAAAGATGAAGCATGTTCTCTCTTGACCGAGCCTGCACCTTCTTGATTACTCTGTTTATTACTAGCTTCCAATTTGAGTCTATCCAACTCTAGAGAAGCCATTTTTTCTTCATGCAGAAATTGGGCTTTCTTAGCCTCTAAATCTATCTCATCTTGTCTTTTCTTTTCTTCAAATTCTTCTTGTCTTTTCTTTTCTTCAAACTCTTCTTGTCTTTTCTTTTCTTCAAACTCTTCTTGTCTTTTCTTTTGTTCAAACTCTTCTTGTCTTTTCTTTTGTTCAAAGGCCAATTTTTCTAACTGAATTCGTTCATCTTTTTCGATCTCTCTCATTCTTGCTCTCTCATCCCTTTCTAGTTTCTTTTCTTCTCATCCCTTTCTAGTTTCTTTTCTTCTCTTTCCAGTTGCTCCATGGCAAACTCTTTAAGCTCCTGGCTTTGCATTCCCATATCTTTACCTAGCTGGATAAAATGCTCCAGACTGGACATTATGTAAGTTTAAGTATATATATATATATATATATATATATATATATATATATATATATATATATATATATATATAAATATATATATATATAGATATATATATATATATATAGATATATATATATATATTTATAAGTTACTTAGTCTGAATATGAATATGGGTACTGATGAGCGATAAACAGCACCAATGCCAATTCGTTAAAATTCAGTACTCGGCAAATGTTACCTAGCATGTAATCAATGCAAACAAAAAAATTTATCGTCGTACACTATAAGACAGAACACGTAATACAATAGTGTAGCAACGGAAGAAAATACTAAGGTGTAGAAAAAAAAGATAATGTTTGAAATGAATGCTTACACTATAAGGTTAGACTAAACATGACGAATTTACAACGTAAAATCCATATATCAACATAATGATAGCTAGAGAAGACCAACAGTAGACGTACAAAAATGCAGAAAAACTAAATTAAAAAAACAATCGACAAATACAAACAACAGTGAAAAAACAGGACAGCACGTCTATAACATAAAGTAAATATAGTATATTCACAAAGAGCGCTTTCCACACAGCATTTTGAGCCGGGCCTCTTTGAGAAAATATTACATAAATTTCCCTACTGACACCCTTGATTGCAGACCCGTCCGAAGATGAGATGTAATTCTGCTTATCAAGGTCCCACACAGTCCTCCCTTCCAACCACAACAAACATAAAACAGATAAACAAAAAGGCTCTACTATAGAATTGTGTAAGACTAAGGTTACAACAAACTAGTCCACTTATCTTTTTGTGATCCTTCCTCAGAAGTATAATTGCACGTGACAGTATTGTTGCCTCCAACATATGCAACAGGTAGAGCGAAATTTCATCGATGCAGATTGCTCCCACATGTAGAACTAGCCATCATGTTTTGCTGATTGAATGAATGTGCTTCGTTTTGAGTGCAGAAATGTTGTTTGATTACTTTAATTTTTCTTGACGAATCCAACCTGGAACTGCGTAGAGTGATGATAACTTCCTTCTCAAAGACGTTGATGAAGAAAATACGAACTTCTATTGGTAAAGTACAGCAAATATTATGATTGTAGTGTGCTGTTTACTCTTTAAGTTTCTTCTTGACGGCACTAGTTTGAAGAAAACCGGTTGGCATAGGTTGCGCAGAAATTTCTATTGTTTTCCGATACTGTAAAATTCGTCGATGTGGCTAGGGACAGTAGTATCGGGTTGATAAAATCTTGTGGGTAGAACGAAATCCCGTGTATACTGGCCACCAATTTATACTGTTCCTTATACTTATTGAAGGCTATTGGGTAACGAGTATATTAATGTGCTGCACTGGTCTTGTAAGGTATTTTGATATAATAGACAACAGTCTAAACAGTAACGTAAGGAATGGCCAACTTGAATAATCTTGATCAACAGCTTGTTGTACGTTTTATCACATTTAATATGTCACAATACAACATAAGTGTACTTCACTTCTTTCGAGAGCATATGATGATAGGACAGTGCATCAGTAATACAAATGTGTTCAGTAGCAGACATAAGCAATAATGTCGTTGTGCCGGTTTAAAGTCAGAATGTCTATGTATCGTCTACGACGCCTTCATACTTTACAAATCCGTATTTATTCAAATCACTTACTGTCCATCTCCTTAAGCCACATACAATCAGGCACACATCATAATGAATTGAGTCAATTATCCTGACTCTGAAATATTTTATAACAATAAACACTGGTCTGTCGCTCTCACATAAATATCCGTACACTTCGAAAACACAAGCCAAACTCCTCTGCCCTTAACGATCACCTTCGTTCCTCCAGCAGCAGACCCTGTCCACGTCATACAAAAAATACCTGTGTCACACACATTCCACAACTCGCACGCTTTTACACTCGAAGCGTTTTCGCGTTCTGCTCCGTTGCGCACAGCGATGATTTACAAGCCTGTGAGCAAAGTGATAGGTAACAGTGATGGTATTCGGCCAAAAGATTCGGTGAATTTTTCTTAGGCATGTTGTGTGAAAAGAGGACAATTTCGACATTTCCTTCTCTGTAACTCTCCAGCATTCCGCACCATAGAGAAGCACAGAAAGCACACAGCTCTGATATAATCTTAATTTTGTGCTTGTGCTGTACTGAGAGGACTTCCAGATGTTGTTTAGGCAAAAAAGGGCTGTTCTTGCCTTATTCATTCCGATGTTGATGTCTTTGCCTGCCCCGTCGTCTGGTGTTACTATGCATCCTAGGTATGTGAAGATGTCTGTCTGTACCAGTTGCTGATTCCTTACTGATATGGGCTCAGGGTTGGTCACATATATATATATATATATATATATATATATATATATATATATATATATATATATATATATATATATATATATATATATATATATATATATATATATATATATATATATATATATATATATATATATATAAAATTCTCTTATCCCTCCGTCACATTATTAGTCCCATCTTTTCCACCAAAGTTACAATCATTTTCATGTCGCATTCTTTGGTGGTGGGAACAAGTTTGCGCGCCTGTTGAAACGACGCGCATTTTATTCCTGATATACGTCATGACGCCGGATTTTTTTTTTACAGAAAAATTCCTGCGTCTGTTGCTTTTTCGATGACAAAATTTATGAAATCCCCCCCCCCCCCCCCCTTCCCCTCCCATCCCATTTATGTAAGTATTAGCTGCAAGTACATGGCGTTGCCCGGATTTTTCCTGTAACGGTTTAAAAAACTTCTAAAATTGTAACAATCAAACTGATATTTTGATAAATTTATATTCTTTGCTTTTTTAATTCACGTACGTTACAATTAATATATTTGACTACATCGTGTCCTATTTGTTTATCTACCATTAGTGAAAGCAAAATTACATGAATTTAATTTATTTCTCATGTCACAACAACTTACAGCAAAACAAAATGTTTCGATCTGATAGTTTAACTTTTCCATTTAAACACACTCCAGATTCTTCAGTTTTAGATGTCATTGCTCCACAATAATCGCATATTGTATCCATACATTTTTAATTTGTATTAATTTTTTTGTGTTCTATAAAATAAATTACGAATTAAAAACAATTAATGGCACACAGACAAATACAGTATTATTCAAAGCTCACAATGATTCCTTTCATTCAAGTTTCTTCTTCTTCCTTCTTCCTCGTTCGTCCTGAAAAGGACGGTGGTTGCGTTGTGTCTGTTTACGCCGTAGCTGTGATATCTGCACCTTTCGGTCGACACATCCGACTTCAGCACGGCATTTTTTGGGACCGGGTTTGCCTTCCCTCTTCGTTCCGTACTCGCTCAGCCAGACCATTCAAGTTTAGGTTTCACAAATTGCATCCATTTTGGGTGGAACATGTAATCGAAATTGGAATTGTAACTAGATACTGCCAATTTCAGATTAGAGTGCTTTATTCAAGCTAAAAATGTACTGTTCAATTACGCAGAATTATTAGCGTAAGTGCTGTAAAAACACAAAATCTATTTAGATCTTCATTCAAGTGTACAGTTAATAATTTAAACCGTATTCATTATTTTTTTTTTAAATTATAAAGTAACTTACGCATTACAAAAAAATACACACACACACACACAATTAAAGTATCGGATGCATTAGAAATTTCATGCACAATGCTTCCTTTTATTTAAGTGTAGATCTATACATTTAAAAAAACTAAAATTTTGCCTCGTTTTGGCGAGACGCGCTTCGTTCAACCTCGACACAAGGTCGGTTTATTATATTATGTCTCATGTCCAAACATAAAGACCTTATGGTCTAGATGTATTGTCCAATAAAAGACGGTCTATTTATTTTTTATTATGGTGTTTGTTACTTATCTATGTAAAAAGCACATTTCAACAATTTATCTATACATGGAACTGTTGGTTACATCCAATGGATCTATAGTTTTTTAAATAAAATTTGTCATCGTTTTAGCGAGGCACACCCCGTTCAACCTAGACACACGGTCCGCTGGTTATATTAAGGCGCATGTCCACATATAAAGGATCTTGTGGCCTGTATTGTGTACAGTTGACAATTTAGTCTTTTTTTAAATGTTATTCGGTGAAACTCAGCTGTAGTCGCCCAACTGTTCTTTTACCACATGCCAGTTGTCCGTAGAAGACATCTTCAGGGCTGCGACCATCTTCCAATGCAGCGAATATGGCCACGCCAACGGTTTTCCAGGACGCGAGTTTGGGCACAGTTAGATAGAGATCAAGCTGTTGCACATGCAGCATGACATAAATCTCCACGTAGCTGGTAGGGCCAAAGGAACGGCAGTAACCGATACAGTTTGGTACCAGCCACGTCGCAAGAGTTGCCAGAGTAATGTCGAATAGACATTAGACTGCCTTAGGGACTCAGGATTTATCCTCTGGGTTTACTCGTAAACTTTTCCCGTAATTGGATATTCCCGCAAAGCAGCAGAGGTTTGAAATCAGAGTTTTACCTTCTACAAAGGTTACCAACAAATGATAGCAAGCCACATGTGTCGAAATACCTGTTTTTGTCGACAGCTGTTTATTCATTATTCACAGTTAACCCCTATATGTAGAGATTCTTCAAGAATTGGATTGTTATTTGCAAAAATTAGTGAATGTTTTTATCATTTGGGTTATTTCCCTTAAGTTCTCGTATGAAGTTATTTACTTGATTACAGACCCTAGCGCAATCGCTATTATAGTGAATAATCGGAATATATTTTTAAAAATGTCTGTCATAACTATAATATTTCGTTACAAAATAACTCCATGGCTTTACATGAGAGATCTTAAAGTGTAATGTTATATATTTTATGTACCTGGAAAATTATTATGTTGCATGATGTTAGAAAGACTTAAATTGCATGCTGACGAAAAGATCAGAGAAGAACAAGCGGGTTTCAGGCCGAAACGATCATGTATTGATCAAATATTCACACTAAGAACAATTATAGAAGAATCAGTGGAAATGCAATCGCCACTTATTATCACCTTCGTCGATTTTCAAAAAGCCTTTGATAGTCTACACCGCCCATCATTGTGGAAGATACTTACAATCTATGGTTTTCCAACAAAATATGTGAATATAATCAAAGCGCTATATGACAATGCAAGATGTTGTGTTAGAACAAATAAAGGGAATACAGAATAGTTTACAGTAGAAACAGGGGTGAAACAAGGCTGTATTATGTCACCACTACTTTTTGGAATAGCTATTGATTGGGTTATGAGAAACTATACCCACAATGAACAATTAGGTATAAAATGGACAAATGGAAAATTCCTGGGGGACCTGGATTTCGCAGATGATTTAGCATTCTTCAGTTCAACACCCAGACAATCCCAAGAAGCAGTAAATAATTTGTGTCATCTCTCGGTTAAAATAGGTCTCCAAATAAATGCCGCTAAAACTAAAGCTATGAACTTTTCTAACGAGACCTTTGATATCATCTTGAACGGGGAAAAACTACAGAAAGTTGAAAGTTTCAATTATTTAGGCAGTAAAATGACTCAGGATGGTGACACAACAAGAGAAATCCATACTAGAATTGCTTTGGCAGCTAGCGCCTTCAATAGATTATCTAACATTTGGAAATTACGATCATTGAATATACATACCAAGCTTCGTCTGTTTAATTCAAATGTTATCTCAGTGTTAACATACGGCTGTGAGAGTTGGAAAATAACAAAATCATTGGAGAACAAGCTGAATACATTCGAGAACAAATGTCTTAGAAAACTCATGAACATCAGTTGGAAAGAATTCAAGACTAATCGACAAATAAGAGAAGACTCTAGGCAGAAATATGTCTCCGACTATATAAGGAAAAGACGATGGTCATATATCGGTCATGTCCTACGAATGCAAAACAACAGAATACCACTACAGGCGCTCACTTGGGTTCCTGAGGGTAAGAGGAAAAAAGGAAGACCAAAAGAAACACTCAGAAGAACAATAATAAGAGAAGGAAGAACGTTGGGATTAAACAATGTGCAAGAACTAAGAGGAGTGGCGTCACAACGAACAACCTGGAGAGCACTGGTTTCTGCCTTATGCGCCGTGTTTGGTGCTTAAAGAATTTATTATTATTATATTTTATGTCTCCATCATATATATTTATATATTTAACAATAGAAGCTTTACTGCTCATCATAGATGAAGCTTCTATCTTTCGTGCCACTGTTTCTGTGTTTTGTACTTCTGAAATCAAAATGAAAATGAATGACATGACCACTGTTAATGTTTAAATTTCATAACAATGGTTGTCGCTGTTCGACTTCCTTATTGATTTGTTTGGAGACCGTTGTCTTGGTTTCAGGAAGTGACGTCATTACGTCTGCTGGCCACCTTTCCAGACGTGAACATTTTAAGTCTGCTAACCAAAGCGTGCCCTGCCTAATTATTCTGTGTGTGGAATTTCGAGGTGTTGGACGCTTGTATATTTGCTCCTGAGAGTTATATGATATTTCCTCTATCTTCATTATGTTGTACCGGCACTAGCTTGCCCATAAACCTCCATGTGGCAAACTAGATATTTTATGAAAGATATGCAGAGGATGCTGATCAGAGCATGAGTGACTTATATTAAAATAAACTATGTGAAAATGTCTCAGACATGTTTCTAAGTACGGGACTGTACTACGACGTTATAGACCGTCATATTGATGCCTTATATGCATGAACATATTCTCTGAACTTTAAGTGGAGCTGTCCAGATGTTAAATAAAGTATGTTGTGATTCGTCCAACCTGGACTTGAGAGGTGATTTGTATTTTTAAAGTTACGGTGTTCGGGCGGGGACTGAAAAGGTCACACTCCTAGCGACACTTGCTCTAAAACAGTGTCCAAATTAATATATGGTATAATCACCGAATATATCTACAAGAAAGCCATAAGCACACATTCAACAAACCCGACCCGTATCAATGAGGCCAAGGCCGAAGGATCTTAATTATCCAAGGTGAAAGAAAGAAGTTTTTCGAAGCTACATTTGTCAAGGATGAAAAATATGTTCAAGATGACGACCGGTATCGTCTGCCAAGTTAATTGAAAAGTAACGGAACATTTTTTGCAAGTGATTATCAACTTCCAGTCAAAGTTGAAATTTTTCATCAGGAAAAGGACTTTCCTGTAGTATCTAAAGTTCCAGTTACCAGTTTGTTGCCGAAGATGGCGAATTTTCTACGTGAATGCTGGACCAGAGCGGTGTCCTTTGATGTCAGATTTTTCGAGTGCTAGGCCTTACCTTGGTCTATGCTGAAAGTTTTTCAACGTTCCTTGCTGGGAGTGAAGTGAAACCCAGGAGGAAATTGTACTGGCATAACAGATAAGTGTATTTTTGGTTACATACAGCTTGTGTGCTGATGAGAACTGTTTGCCAGAATTTTGTTTTCACCATATGTGTATTTTCATGTCTATTTGTGGTATGCATAGCGGGTGGTTGGCTTGGGACCTGTAATCCGATTTCAATACCGACATATGTCTGGTCGAAAAGGATTCACAGGCGTTCTTTAGGTTATGCATCTGTGTAGTCCAAATTAAGGGGCCGGCGTACATTGCAGTGAGGGATACTGCCTCAATTGAAGTATACAGATCCATTTTTTGTCTAGTTGTACAGTATTGTTCAGTGTAAAGTATGTTTTTGTAGTGAAGTTCAGTGTAATTTTTTATTCAGTTTATTCCATTATTGTTTGTGATACTGTTCGCCTGACCTTGCTGTCATTTATTTAATAGATGTCATAAATGTTGTAAATTCGTTCTTGTCTAGTCCTAATTGTGATAGAGCAAATTTTATTTATTAGTTCTACAATTCATATATTTCTCCCTTGGTTGACTATTTGAATTATCTTACTTTAGCTCTTGTCACTGTATCCAGTCATCTTGTTAGTATATCTGTTATTTTTCTTTGCTCCATATATAACATCTACTATAATATATGTCATTGCATACAGAAAGTGATTTGAGAGTGGTGGAATAAGTATTGAATATATTGCTGACATATTCATATATATAAAAGTTACATTATTGTGTTCATATTGGTAATCACAATAATTGTAAATCATGACTTTCTTAAAAGATTTGGTAAAGATTGGAAAAGATTTTGGTTTGGATGGTGAAGCATTGAAAACCTATGTAGACAAGGATATAAAAAGACAGGAAGAACTGAAAAAAGAATAATTGTCTGAAAAAAGAAGACAAGAAGAATTGTCTGAAAAAAAGAGCAGAAGAGATGGCTCTTGAAAGAGAAAAATTGGCCTATGCTAGAGCTCAGGATGAGATAAGATCTCAACAAGAACTCAGAATGGCAGAATTGGAAATTGAAAAATTAAAACTACAACAACCACAGGTTAATCCTATGAGTGGTGAGGTTAGAAATAAAGATCATTCTGCTAATGTTAAGATCAATTTGCCAAAATTTAACTCATCCATAGACGATATTTCGTGCTTGTTCAAAAGATACGAGACCTATTGTCAAGAATTTAATATTGATAAAACTACCTGGTCTAGTAGGCTCATGAACCTATTAGTGGGTGAAGTTTTCACTGCAGTCTGTACAATGGATGATCAGACTAGAAAAGATTATGAGGCTGTAAAAATCTTGCTTCTTAAGAAGTATCAATTGGATGAAGATGGCTACAGGTTAAAATTTAAGTCACTATTGCCAGATTCAGGTAAAGATTTTAGTGAATTCATTTCAGCTTGTAAACTTTACTTTTCTAGATGGATTGACTTATCCAAAATTGAAAAGACTTTTGAAGGACTATCTGATTTGATTTTGAGAGACAAGGTATTGTCTTCTATTAGTGGAGAATTTTTGTCATTCTTCCAGGAGAGGAAACCAGAGAATTTAGCTAAGCTTGAAATTTTCGGTCGACAATATCAAGTGGCACATCCAAATAGAATCCTTAGCAGAAATAACATTAAGGATTCCCTGCCAGCAGCATCTGCCAGATTTGTTAATTATAATACACCTAGGCAGAGATCTAATAGTATTGACAAAAACTATAGAGTCAATCAGAACCATAACTTTGGCAATAACCGAGGTAGATATAACTTTAACAAAAAATTCCATCAACATCAAAGAAATTATAACTCATATGACGAGGGATATTACAATCCACAGTCATCATTTAGGTCTAATGATTTTCAAAATAGAGGAGGATATAATCCCAAATCAGGCAGAGGACAAAGATCATACCATAGAAGTAATGACAATTATGGTAACAATAGAAGTTCTTATCAGAACAATAATGTCAGGCAGTCGAGGAACCCTGAACGTGCAAATGCTGAGGTACATAATATTGACAATAATCAAAGTCAATAATAATGGTGTAGCACATGCAAATTCGTGTAGTGTTGATCTGTCCAACAGTAATAACTATAATTCTTTATTTCAGCCACAGGAAGCACCAAGATTAGTATGCGGACATCCTTTGCCAGTCATGTCCTCATTTGAAAGTACTGGTTCACTGGTGCTTAATAAAGGTTTTGTGAACAATCAGCTAGTGTCACTGTTGAGAGACACAGGGGCAACGACAATTGGTGTGCGCAGAGCTTTGGTGGATCAATCAGATTATACAGGAAAAGAGGTGAAATGTATTACATTTGGTGGTACAGTGGAATACTATCCAACAGCGGAAGTTTTTTTTGGATACTCCATATTTTACAGGAATAACTCTTATGTGCCTCTTGAATAGCCCAATCGCAGGAATTATTTTAGGAAACATTCCTGGCATTCATAAATGTACAAAAGATGATAATGAAAAATGGGAACAACAACATTTCATATGTTCAAATTCTGTGACTACCAGAGCTCAGGCTCGTGCTGAACTGAATAGACACATACAAAGTGATAATGTGTTGGATGAGGGTATGGATGATGAAAATGACACTGAAGAGGAAATAGATAATGAAGAGTATAATAATGATAATGAAAATCATGATAATGAGAAAATTACTGATGATATGCAGGTAATGAATAATGACAAAGAGGAGAGTGATGATAATTTCCAGGTGGAACTTATTAATAAGGAGACTTTTATTCAAAGACAAAAGGATGATGTTTCCTTTAGGAAATTTTTTCAGGTTGCTAGATTGGATGAGGTGATGTTTGATAATAATGAAAAGCACTTGTATACTTTGAAAAATGGTATTTTAGTTAGAAATTTTCAAGATTCTAACTCATTAAAAAAACAGATTATGGTACCAGCTTGTTTTCGACCATTTGTGTTACGACATGCCAAAGACATTGAGTGCGTGGGTCATTTAGGTATTTCAAGGACAAAACAAAGAGTGTAGTCACATTTCTTTTGACCCAGAGTTACAAAAGATGTTAAATCTTTTTGTCGCACATGTGCAGTGTGCCAAGGTATGGCAACAAAAAGGCCTAAGCCTGATGCTCCGATTTAGGCAGCTGATATTTCTTTGCGGCCATTCGCAAAGATGGCCATTGATATTATTGGGCCATTAAAGGTCACATAAGCTAGGGGGCATAAATACGTGTTGACATGCATTGATATGTGTACACGTTGGCCAGAGGCGATACCTCTGAAAACAATCACATCTGTTGACATCGCAGATGCGCTATTTTTAGTTTTCAGTAGATTGTGTTTTCCCGAAAACATTCTATCTGACCGGGGAACATAATTTGTCTCAGACGCAATGAAACAGATCATGGAAATGTTCGGGATTGAAAGATCGCTTAGTTCAATCTACCATGCACAATCAAATGGTAAAATTGAAGTTCTAAATAGAACGTTAAAGCAAATTTTAGGTGAGGTTACCATTAAATATCCACAGGATTGGGACAGAGTTTTGCCAGCGATTTTATTCGCTTACAGAGAGATTAAAAACGAGCAAAATGGGTTTGCTCCATTTGAATTGGTGTTCGGGGCGAAGCCTAGAGGACCCGTGTCAATTTTAAAACAAGTATTAATTGGAGCTGATATGAATGAAGAGGTTCAAACCTCGTATCAATATGTTGTCAATTTGAGAAAAAAGATTATCGACGCATGCCAAATAGCAGTAGATTCGTCGGAAAAGGCAAAGTTAAAGGCTAGGTTGTTTGCCAACCAATACAGGAAACTACGCTAATTATGGCCGGGTGATGAAGCATATGTACTATTGCCAAATAAAGACAACAAATTACTTGTGTCTTGGAGAGGACCTTATAAGATTGTTGATAAACTGTCAGATGTAGACTATATTGTATCAATTAATGGAAAGGAAAAAACTTTTCATATTAATATGTTGCAACAGTTTCATACACGTCCTCCACATCTTAGACCAGTCTTTGAAGCTATTGACGGGTCTATCAATCGTCATTCTTCTTTGGCTGTTATACGGGAGGAAGGGTCTGACTTGTGCTATGGTGGTGAATCACTTTTAGTGTTGCTAAGTGTTCATCTGCTGGCTACTGAGAGTTGGAAAGATGTTTCCATTTCGCCAACTCTATCTTCTCATCAGAGGGAACAAATTTCTCATTTACTGGTATCTTTCTCTGATGTACTTACAGATGTCCCTGGACATACAGATATCATTGAACATGATATCGTTCTTACTGATTTTCAACCTTTTAAGTTGAAAACGTATCCTATACCTATCCACTTACAATCTCAGGTTCAGGATGAAATAGAACAAATGATGAAATTAAACATCATTACTCCATCAAAGTCACCTTACAGTTTTCCTATGGTGTTGTGGAATTAGCTTCGGGAGTAAACCCTGAGGATAAATCCGGAGTCGGAGTTCCTAAGGCAGTCTAATGTCGATTCGACATTATTCTGGCAACTCCTGCGACATGGCTGGTACCAAACTGTATCGGCTACTGCCGTTCCTTTGGATCTACCGGCTGTGTGGAGAGGGGGAACATGCTGCATGGGCAAGAGCTTGATCTCCATATAACTGTGCCCAAGCTCGCGCCCTGGAGAGGACACTCCAGCTTCACCCTATAGGTGTCGGCAAAACACGGGAAGTAGCAGTTACCGGTTATAAGCATTTTGCCCAATTGGCAGCAAGATGTCAGACCCTTTCATGATCGCTCAATTCACTGCGACCTTCAAGAAAGTGCTCAGTAGCCCTCAGCATGGTGATACTATTACAGAGAACTGGGAGCATCTACGGAACACCATTCAAAGTACTGCACTTGCCACCTTTGGTAAGAAAACAGCAAAGTCAAATGACTGGTTTGATGCTTCATCAGATGTGATGGCACCTGTCATTGAAGCTAAGCGCAGTGCTATGAATGAATACAAACGTTCACCGAGTGACAGAACCCTACAGATCCTGAGGGCTACGAGAAGCAAAGTTCAACAAACTGCTCGACGCTGTGCAAATGACTATTGGCTCAAGCTCAGTGAGAGCATCCAGATCGCAGCGCAAACAGGCAACATTAGACAAATGTATGACGGTATAAAGAAAGCACTTGGCCCCCATAAAAGTAAGACGGCACCGCTAAAAACCATCAGCGGAGAGAAGCTAACCGATAAGGGTAAGCAGATGGAGAGGTTGGTTGAGCACTACTCTGAGCTTTACGCTAGAGACAATACCGTTACGCCTGCAGCCCTTGATGCTGTCAATAGTCTGCCAACTATGGAGGAGCTGGATGCCGAACCAACATTAGAGGAACTCAGCAAGGCCATTGATAGCTTGGCCTCTGGCAGAGCACCAGGCAGTGATGGAATTCCCCCTGATTTAATCAAATGCTGTAAGAGCACGCTATTACATCCCCTGCATAGGATGCTGTGCCAGTGCTGGGAAGAGACAACTATTCCTCAAGACATGCGAGATGCCAAGATTGTAACACTGTATAAAAATAAAGGAGACAGAAGTGATTGCAATAACTACAGAGGCATCTCTCTTCTTAGTATTGTTGGTAAGGTTTTTGCCAAAGTCATCTTAATGCGACTACACAAGTTAGCTGAGCGCATGTATCCAGAGGCACATTGTGGATTCCGAGCTGGCAGATCAACAACAGACATGATCTTCTCTCTCCGCCAGCTTCAGGAAAAATCAAGAGAGCAGAAAAGACCATTATATATCGCCTTTATAGACCTCACAAAAGCATTTGACCTGGTTAGTAGGGATGGACTCTTTAAAATCCTCCTGAAAATAGGCTGCCCTTCTAAAATGCTGGAAATGATAAAGTCATTCCATGACGACATGAAGGGAACAGTCCAATATGCTGGAAGCACGTCACAGCCCTTTGATATACGAAGTGGCGTTAAACAAGGCTGTGTTCTGGCTCCGACCCTCTTCGGAATCTTCTTTGCCTTACTCTTGAAACATGCATTCAGAGATGCAACTGAAGGAATATGCCTTCACACTAGGTCAGATGGCCGTCTGTTTAATCTTTCAAGGCTGAAGGCAAAAACAAAAATCAGAAGGGTCACTATGAGAGACTTGTTGTTCGCTGATGATGTTGCAGTCGTCACTCAAAGCCAACAGGAGCTTCAGAGCTTGATGAATCGCTTCACTGAAGCATGCAAGGACTTTGGCCTCACAATAAGTTTAAAGAAAACGAATGTGCTGAGTCAGGATGTGGGTGCTGCACCAGTTATCGCTATTGATAACTATGAATTGGCAGTGGTGCACCACTTCACATACCTAGGGTCTACCATCAATGACAAACTCTCACTGGATACAGAAATCGACAACCGCATTGGCAAAGCTGCAGCTACCTTTGCCCGCCTCACATCGCGTGTTTGGGAAAACTCTAAACTCACAATGAAGACCAAAGCTGCGGTATATAATGCCTGCGTCACCAGCACACTCCTATATGGCAGCGAGACCTGGACGACCTATGCTAAGCGAGAAAGAAGGCTCAATACATTCCATTTACGGTGTCTACGCCGCATCCTCGGCATTTCGTGGAAAGATAAAGTGACAAATGTCGAGGTGTTGTTGTCACGTGCTGGCCTTCAAAGTATGTATACACTGCTTAGACAGCGCAGACTTCGCTGGCTTGGCCATGTTCGCCGCATGGAAGATGGTCGCATCCCAAAAGATATCTTCTACGGACAATTAGCAGATGGCAAGAGAACAGTTGGGCGACCACAGCTGAGGTTCAAAGATGTGTGCAAGAGAGATATGAGGGCACTGGACATGGATCCAGCAACATGGGAGGATGAAGCTGCCGATCGCACTAAGTGGCGATGCTATTTACGGCGCCACCTCAGATTGGGCGAAGAGAGGCTCACACAACAAGCAGAGGAGGGGAGAAAACGTCGAAAGGAGCACCAGGAAGATAAGCAGCTGAGGGCTGCCACCTCAGGGGCGCATTCCCATAGTCAGTTATGACTGAAGGGGCTATTATGATTATTATTATTATTATTATTGATTAGGAAAAATGATAAATCTATTCGTATTTGCATAGATTTTAGGGGGTTAAATTCCCTGATCATTCAGGACGCCGAACCAGTACCGTTGTTAGAGTCTCTTCTAGATAAGTTGACTTCTGCTACGTTCTTCGCGAAATTTGACCTATCAAAAGGCTATTGGCAAGTGCCATTATCGGATAGAGCTAAGTCTTATACTGCTTTCGCCACACCTCTTGGTCTATTTCAATTCAATTTTTTATGTCTTTCGGTCTAGTTAATGCTCCTGCTACCTTCGTTCGCATGATGCGAAGACTCTTCCGACCGAGAAGATTTAATCACCTATATAGATTATATTTGTTTATTTCACCGCTCTTGGGATGAACATATTGTAGGTATTCAGTCTTTGTTAAATACTTTGCGCCTACATAACCTTACTGCTAGACCCTCTAAGACGAGAGTGGGATTCACTGAAATTTCATTTCTAGGACATAAAGTAGGAAGTGGATTTTTAAAACCTGAGGACTCTACTATTTCTAAGATCTTAAACCTTGAAATTCATTGAACTAAGAAGCAAGTTCACAGTCTCCTTGGCCTAGTCAACATCTATCGAAAGTTTCTACCTAATTTTGCAGATATGACTTCGGTTTTGTCTTCGTTGGTGAAGAAAGATTCCCCAAACAGAGTCATCTGGACTCATGTTTGTGATGTGGCCTTAAATGCTCTTAAATGTTCATTTTCAAAAAAGCCTATTTTGAGATTGCCTGATGCTACTATACCTTTCACCCTCAGAGTCGACGCGTCGAATACAGCGATCGAGGGGACATTGATGCAGGAATTTGAAGGCTGCATGCACCCAACGCTCTATGTCAGTGTTACGGTGTTATTTTAAATGACGGCGTCTGCTGGGGTTTAGCCGTGCGCAACGTTTAGGGGTCATTAACATTTATAGAATATGTCGATATTTTACGGTATACTGAACGCGAAATATATGCGGAGATTATGACGCATTCGCGTTGGGAAGGTCACGCTGGGTGACTTGGTTACATTGCCCTTGTTACGCTATCCGTCAAGCAAGAAAGTCGTGTCTTGTATTTTTTCCAAGGAAAGTTGTGACGGGTGTGGTTGGTGTGTTTGCTGCTGTTCCTTCGTTCTTCTATTATTGATTGAAGAGTAAAATCACTCTCTAGATGTAGTTAATGTTTGGTATTATTGGTTAGCTCTGACCATCAGAACATCCCTTCGACGTTCTGATTTGCATATTAGATATTAGTTGATTTCCCTTGTGGGAGAGCTATCGTGCTGGAAAACGTAAACATTTACAGCTGTGAACCGAACCCGAAACGTAAATAAAGGATCAAGCCTTCTGTTCTGAGTCCACATGTATTCATACAAAAGACGATATCCGACATTCACAAAACTTCATGTACAGTTCAGCATAACAATGAATTCCAAATAATATCAGTAAGTATCCGTCCGTGTCAAAACAATATGTCAGATGAACATCGTGGCTATATACGTGCGCTGTTGTAATCAACAGCCAGAAATGAGCGCATGAGTTCTTGACAGCTACAATTTGAATCATAATGCGATTCTCCTTCCATCATTTAAATTAATTTAATTAATCTCATACTTATATTAATATCCGAACTGACCCTGAGTTCTACATTGATTCATATATATAATATAGGCTATATACTAAGCCTTTTTCCTTGGAAAAAATACAAGACACGACTTTCTTGCTTGACGGATAGCGTAACAAGGGCAATGTAACCAAGTCACCCAGCGTGACCTTCCCAACGCGAATGCGTCATAATCTCCGCATATATTTCGCGTTCAGTA
Source organism: Oreohelix idahoensis (assembly GCA_024509875.1). Lineage (NCBI taxonomy): Eukaryota > Metazoa > Mollusca > Gastropoda > Stylommatophora > Oreohelicidae > Oreohelix > Oreohelix idahoensis. The sequence goes on from JAMPIV010022213.1 coordinate 89,751, forward strand.
TACCGTAAAATATCGACATATTCTATAAATGTTAATGACCCCTAAACGTTGCGCACGGCTAAACCCCAGCAGACGCCGTCATTTAAAATAACACCGTAACAGATTTCCTGTCAGACGGGGGAAAAAAAAATCTATTAGATAGATTTTTTTTGAATAATATTAATCAAATTATCAAAAATTTAACAAAACCCGACTTATGACCTACGATGTTCTATCTAGAACAGTGTCGTGGTCATGTCAGTAATATCTTATAATAAAATCAACGTCATATCATACATATAACTTATATTAAACAAGGAAATGTCACTGTCACTAACTAATTAACTAATTAATTTGATGTATGTATTGACTAATTAATAATGTGAGGTGTTATTAAAATTATTCTAACTAATTAAAATTAAAATAATTAATTATAATATGTACGTATGGTACTAACTAATTAATATCTAATTGAAGAAAATGAGAAATAGTATAAGAGAGTAAAAGAAATAAAAATTGAGAAGTACGGACAATTAAAACTAAATATTAAAGTATACATTAAATTATAATGCGTGTGAAAATGAAGTGTAAGGATAGATACCTAATTAAATTAACGCAATCAAAAGAAAAAAAAGAAAAAATTCATACATTTTAACTATATATATGAGATGGCATAATGTAGTATCCATTGCCTTAATAATTACACTAATTAAAAGGTGTAATTGGTGTGATATTATTTTGTTTCATCTTTTCTTAGTATATTTTATTTTTTTATTTCATCACACTTTGACTTTATTTTATTATATATTAATTTAATAAATAGAAAATTTAACAATATCGGACATGAAGATCCAATCGTTGTTACATCCTGTTGACTTGTATGAAAGTTCATTAAGACACAAGGTTCATATTATCGAATTATGATATGATTATACAATCATCGTTAGTTCCTTTATTAAACTTTGAACGTAAATTGAATAAGTCATCACCGTATCTGTCCCTTCTACATCAGAGATTGTTCCTTTTTAACAGTTTTCAATCGAAATGAGTGATACGCAAAGTGGAAGTGAAGTCCAAATTTTCAAACGATCCGTAAAACTTGATATTTTGATCACAATAGTTTATTTCGAAATGTCCTTATTTAAGTAGGAAGTCCAACTGAAGTGTTGTATATTCTGACGTGGCATTAATACCGTTCATTGCAAATGTAATGCTTGATTAGTCAGAAAATTTTCTTGAAATAGTAATATTCATTCAGAATCCGTAGGATGTCTGGACAACGTATCGGCTATGACGTTCTCAGTTCCTGGTATCGACTGTATTTCGAACTCATATGGTTGCAACGCAATAGCAAATCGTGCAAGTTTTGCACTTTTATGGTTTGAACGACGTAATGCTGCCACAGATTTCTGATCAGTCTGGATCAGAAATGGAGATCCCAGCAAAAATTTTTCTAGTTTGGTAATTGCCCAGATTACGGCGAGCAATTCTCGGTCTACAGTCGAATATTTAGTCTCCGGAGGTTTCAGCTTGCGTGAGATATAAAGTACAGGGTGAAGGACATCATCATGATATTGGAGTAGACACGCCCCGAGTCCGTAATTACTCGCATCTGTACGTAGAACAAAACTTTTTAGAGGCATCTGATAATCTTAAAACAGGTGGGCATGAAAAAATGTTTAAGATAGTGCGAAAAGTTTTGTCACATTCGTCTGTCCAATTTATCCTTAATGGCATGTTCTTCTTTAGTAACGATGACAGGACAGCCGTGATGGATGATAGGTGAGGTACAAATCTGCTATAGTATTGGATGAACCCTAACAGACTCCTAACCTGTTTCTTCGTTTGAGGAACAGATAAATTTAATATTTTAGAAACCGTACTGGGAATTGTTTGGATACGTCCTGATCCAATAATGTGTCCCAGGAATGTTATCTCATTACACGCTATTTGAATTTTAGTTGGTTTAGCGGTTAAATGGTTATCCCGCAATATTTCCAAAACTGATTTAAGACCCAAAAAATGTTCCTCAAATGATGAACTAAACAAACATATGTCGTCAATGTAGGTAATTATATCTGATCTACCTGCTAAAATTTTTCGCATCATGCGAATAAAGGTAGCTGGAGCATTCATTAGCCCAAAAGGCATCACGTTCCACTGGTAAAGACCTTGTGGAGTTGAGAATGCTGTGTAGTATTTGGCTCTTTCGGTTAGTGGAATCTGCCAATAACCTTTGGTTAAGTCAATTTTAGTGAAAAGTGTAGCATTGGATAGACGAGGAAGTAAATCGTCAAGGATAGGATGTGGTTCGCTATCAGGTACTGTCTGCGCATTAAGTTTCCTATAGTCAACACATAAACGTATGTTGTTGTCCTTTTTCCGGACAATGACTAAAGGAGAAGAAAATGGAGATGTACTAGTCTCAATAATACCTAATGATATCATCTGTTCGAGTTCCTGAGATGTCTTACTCAGAAAATGTAGAGGTACAGAATAAGGATGAACACGAATTGGTGTATCATCGTTAAGAATAATATCGTGACTAATTACAGATGTGCAACCCGGTACATCCGTTAACACATCTGGGAAAGATTGTAGAAGATCAGCAACGCGTTGATGCTGTTGCGGTGTAACCGTAGAAGAAATGGTCACATCACGCCAAGATTCAGTAGATTGGACAATAAGTACAGGTAAAGGCATCTGCACTTCAGGAAAAGAAGATTCTTCCTCCTGTATAACAGATAGATTAGAATAATGACAAGTAGATACCGTATTGTCATCTACTTCATGAAAAATTGACTGTAAGTGTATAGGACGTGTATGAAATTGCTTGAGCATATTAATATGGAATATCTTTCTGTGTCCCTTGATATCTAAGACGTAATCAACGTTTGAAATTTTATCAGTAACCTTATAAGGACCAGTCCATGAGATCAATAACTTATTGTTATTGTGAGGGAGTAATACATAAGCCTCATCGCCTGGGAATAATTGGCGTAATCGTCTAGATCGATTTTGTATAGATCGAGCCTTAGCTTTTGCAGCCTCAGAAGAAGCTGTTGCCAATTGGCAAGACTCAATAATATTATTCCGAAGATTAATCACATACTCATAAGATGACTGAGTGTCCTGAGTCATCTCTGCATCAATTAATAAATCTTTTATCAGTCCCATAGGACCTCTCGGAGGGGCACCAAAAACTAACTCAAAGGGAGAGAAGCCAGTTTGTTCATGTGGCACCTCTCGGTAAGCAAACAGGACAGCTGGGAGTGCTCTGTCCCAGTCCTGAGGGTGTTTAACAGTAACCTTATGTAAAAGTTGCTTAAGCGTACGGTTAAGTCTTTCAACTGCACCGTTACTCATGGGATGATAAATACTACTCAAATTCCTATCAATGTTCCAGGTTTTCATTACTTCCTTCATGGTATCGGATATAAACTGCGACCCATGGTCAGATAATAATTTTCTAGGAAACCCTATTCTAGAAAAAATTAGATGTAATGCATCAGCTACATCTGTGGTAGTGGTGGTCTTCAATGGAATGGCTTCTGGCCATCGTGTGCATAAATCAATGCACGTGAGAACAAATCTATGTCCTCTCGCAGATGGTAGAAGTGGACCAATTATATCTATGGCCATCTTGTCAAAAGGTCGTACTGAGATATCGCAAGCCTGAATAGACGCCGTGTGAAAAGCTCCACGTGCTTTCACTTCCTGGCACGTAGTACAAGAACGTACATACTGCGAAATATCCCGTGATACTCCTGGCCAAAAGAATGAAGACAATACTCGAGATCGTGTTCGAGTATATCCCATATGTCCTGCACACTGCGAATCATGCGCGTGTTGAAGAATGTACCGTCTAAAAGCAGCCGGTACCATCACTTGTTGTTTTACCTGTGATTTATCACTAAAACATCTAATCAGTATATTATTTTTAACAATAAACCAATGTTTGTTATTATTACCTGATGTTAAATTATCAACCTTATTAACTAGGTTAAAAAATTTATTTAAAGATTTGTCATTTTTTTGTTTGTTTGCAAATGATTCCCTGTCAATAGGTGAATTGACCTCAATATCCTCCTGTTTCTCTGCATCCATCTTATTATCATTGACACTCTCCATGAGCATAGTCTGAGCTCTAGTCGTCACGGCGTTTCCAGTGCATAGATTGTGTCTCTCCCATTCAATAATATCTTCTGGTGAACAATCCTTGCTGCCGTGTATGCGACCCACCATAAGGTCTGCAATCGGCTTTTTCAGCATGCATACCTTCACGTTCCCTGTGAAAAAAGGTGTTTTAACATGGATAATAGCTGTGGGGTAAAACTCAATAGTTCCCCCAAAAGTCATGCAACGGACATATTCCCCCGTTGCACAGCTAGGATGTACCAGCGACTGTCGCACTCCAATGGTTGTGGACCCCGAATCTCTCAATACAGAAACTATAGAACCGTTAACTATCCCTCTGTTAAAAATCAGAGAGCCTGTTCCATCATTGGCTGCAAGACCTACTTCTGGTGGAATGTGTCCGCAGTTTAGCACTGTCTCCTTTGCCTTCTGAAAAATAAGATTGCATTGTGGGCAACTATTCGCCACGTTATAATTTATAGCAAAGCATGCAGCAGAAGAATGCATTGTATTATCGTTAGGTGGAACCTGAACCTTAGGGGTGATATCATTTGTAACTGCTGCCCCGGTATTATGGTTATAATGTGAAGATCCACGAGAATGAGAACGATTACGAGAATAATTAGTTGAATTATCCCGTTGTCGTCTATCGTAATTGTTATCTCGATGTCTCGAGTTATAATTATCGCTATTCTTCCAATTGTTACCATTATTATATTGATATGACCGATTATAACTTGAGTTACGTGGATTACTGTTGTATCTTGAATGAGGTGAATAATTTCTGTTTTGTTGTCTTCCTCTATTAAAGTTATTGTTAAAGTTATTCTGTCCCTTATGAAAATTAATGTCATAGTTTCCTTTGAACCTACCTCTGTCTACACTGTGTGTTCTTGGTTTGTTATTACTATGATATGCCATATTGGAGGCTACAGGAAGAGGTTCTCTTATCAACGAGCCAGAAATATTAGCATTCGGATGAGCTGTGCAGTAATTTAAAGAAATTTTTTCTAACTCATCAATAGTTTCTGGTTTTCTTTCTTGCAGATAAGCAAAGAATGGTGGGCTGACAGAAGATAATACTTTATCCCTCAATAACAAATCGACTAACTTGTCGTAAGATTTGTTGACACCTGCCAGTTCAACCCATCTGTTAAAAGTATTGCGTATGTTAGCAATAAATCCTGTAAAATCTTTATTATTATCTGGCAACAAACTTTTGAAACGTAATCTACATGCCTCTTCGTTCAAGTGGAAACGACGTAATAACAAAGTCTTAATGGCCTCATAGTCTGTGGCTAATGTAGGATCAATATTTTGTGCTGCACTTGCAGGTTCGCCATCCAGAAATTCCTTAAGTTTAAGTGCCCATGCAGTTTTGTCAAGGTTATTGACCTTGCATATATCCTCAAAGCGCGCCAGCCATGATGATAGGTCGTCCACGTGTAATTTGAAAGGTGGTAGCTTAAAGTAATAATTGCCCTTAAGTCGGTTGGAAGAAGATCCCGATTGAGCATTATCATTTTGGCTTGCTGCAGCACCCTGCGAATTAAGTTTTGCTGTTTCCAATTTAAGCCGTTGCAATTCCATTTCTTGCTGCAGTATGATTTCCTGTCGTTTCAATTTATTCTCTTCTTCAATCCGTAGGATTTCATCTCTTGCCATCTTTTTTTCTTCTTCTTGTCTTAATTCTTCTCTCTCTGCTTTAGCAATAGCTTTCTTTTCAGCCTCTTTTCTTTCAAGTTCTTCCATTTCTGCCTTAGCAATAGCTTTCCTTTCCTCCTCTTCTGCCTTAGCAATAGCTTTCCTTTCCTCCTCTTCTGCCTTAGCAATAGCTTTCTTTTCAGCCTCTTTTTTTTCAAGTTCTTCCATCTCTGCCTTATGGTTCGCAAGTTGTTGTTCCGCAAATTCAAGGAGTGCATCTCCTTTTTTGTTACAATCTTTTCCAATTTTAATGAAATGATCCAAGGTAAGCATTCTTGAAGTTGAATTATTTAAGTATTCAATTACTTATGTCTTGTAATCACCACTAGAATTTATGTCGATAATTATAATTACTCAACGAATGAATAATTAATATAAGAAATTGCAGTATTCCCGTACTGTTATTTATAAATTCCACAAATCTATAATATTTTGTAAAAATATTATATATATATATATACCCGCTATATATATCTATCATAAATAGTTATGATAGTTAGTTATATAAGGTGCTGAAATTATATCATGCACTTAATATTAATATTTAATAATTATGGGTATTATTCCTAAATAATTAGGTTATTTAATCTTAATTGTCACCAAGTTCCCACTGTAGTACTGAGAAAATGTACTAATTAATATTTAATATGTCTTAATATGTTATAAAGTTATAATAATAATTAATCATAGTATATTATGTCATAATCATGAGCAATAAAGTGCATTGCCCATTTCTTGGACCATCACTGCAAATTGGTGCAAAGTCCCTAATTCCTCTTTAAAACTCATAAAAATTTAATCATATTAATCTATACTCTTATTAATGAATAAATTATAGCATTAATATTAAATTATAAAGGGATGAAATGAAGACAAACAATACAATGGGTTAACCAAGGATTACAGAACATTATTAACATACAACAAAGACATTTTCACAATAAAAATGCATTTACAACTAAGTTGACTAGACCGGAAGTGAGAATTAAAGAATGAACTGAATAGATAATTAACCTGCGTACACAACAATTAGTGACGTATACATGGACTCATTAACGGTTGTACAACAAAAATATAAACTGAAAGATAGTAAGGTCAGAAAAAACACGATAGATTACAAACATTGTTAAAGAACTGAATAAAAATTAGAACCAAATACACTAGAATACCACAGTTATAACACGACTATACACCTAACATGCAAGGTGAATTAATGCAAGTCCGAACGACACGATCACCGATAATGTATTCGACGCGTTCTTCGCGAAATGCTATTAATTCACGGCCTTAAGAACAATTACAATCAATTCGTAGCATCGAAGGAGCCATAGAACTGATTATAATTCGCCGCCCATCCATACCCGCTACATGTAAAAAGGACAGAAAACAATATTTAACATGGGTACAAAAAAAAAGAACATGGCGTTATCGGACAAACAGGACGAAATATGGTAACGTTTAAAATCAGTTACTTATCTTTTTTTGGCAGTAATACAGTACATTATCTGCTTCGCCAACAGACTCGCGAGCTTGTTTGAAACATTGAAGGCATTAGTAATACGTTTCATTTGCTGTTTGAGAGCTCCAAATAAATTTTTTTGAAGGACATTGAATGTTGCTGACTTTTGCAACCGTTCGTACTGTTGTCAAGGGCATGACGTCACCGGTGTTTTTGCATAATAATGTCCGTTTCGGCTCGAAAGGAAAAATGTCTCTTTTTTTTTTTGAGGTTCGCTCTTTTGAAAATTTCAAGACCACTAATGGCCACCAGTTGTGACGGGTGTGGTTGGTGTGTTTGCTGCTGTTCCTTCGTTCTTCTATTATTGATTGAAGAGTAAAATCACTCTCTAGATGTAGTTAATGTTTGGTATTATTGGTTAGCTCTGACCATCAGAACATCCCTTCGACGTTCTGATTTGCATATTAGATATTAGTTGATTTCCCTTGTGGGAGAGCTATCGTGCTGGAAAACGTAAACATTTACAGCTGTGAACCGAACCCGAAACGTAAATAAAGGATCAAGCCTTCTGTTCTGAGTCCACATGTATTCATACAAAAGACGATATCCGACATTCACAAAACTTCATGTACAGTTCAGCATAACAATGAATTCCAAATAATATCAGTAAGTATCCGTCCGTGTCAAAACAATATGTCAGATGAAACATCGTGGCTATATACGTGCGCTGTTGTAATCAACAGCCAGAAATGAGCGCATGAGTTCTTGACAGCTACAATTTGAATCATAATGCGATTCTCCTTCCATCATTTAAATTAATTTAATTAATCTCATACTTAGATTAATATCCGAACTGACCCTGAGTTCTACATTGATTCATATATATAATATAGGCTATATACTAAGCCTTTTTCCTTGGAAGAAATACAAGACACGACTTTCTTGCTTGACGGATAGCGTAACAAGGGCAATGTAACCAAGTCACCCAGCGTGACCTTCCCAACGCGAATGCGTCATAATCTCCGCATATATTTCGCGTTCAGTATACCGTAAAATATCGACATATTCTATAAATGTTAATGACCCCTAAACGTTGCGCACGGCTAAACCCCAGCAGACGCCGTGTAGATGGTTATAGAATTTAATATGATATCCTGGACATAAAGGTGTATCAGATGATACCAGGATAGTGCCAGATAAGAGTCTGGTCTTATCAGTAATACCCCTTCTCTGGAAAGAGTAAGGATGTATAGACAACAAAGGTAAGGTCAGCTGAATAAGTTCCCAGAGAAGATGGTAATGTAGTACTCTGAGTCCTTATTTGCTACCTCTCCAGATCCTCCTCTGTTAATATGGTAGTTATTATTGTTATTAACTTTGCTAGGGGTAATTATTTAATTAAATTCACCAACAAGAACTGTAACTTAACTTAAAGAATTTAAGTAAGTCTGCTGGTAAATATTTACAATTTATTTGTACATTTACTCTTTTCTGTTTGAAAAGTTTTAAAAGAAATCATATTACAACATTAAATAAATAATAAAATGTTCAACAAAGTCTTTCACTGAATTAAGGTGTATATCACTATAGAGAAAGTCTTGCTTGGTTGATCTCTCTCTCTCTCCCTCCCTCTCTCTCTCTCTCTCTCTCTCTCTCTCTCTCTCTCTCTGTGTGATTAAGTAATATTTGTTAATTTCACAGTTCTGATTGAAGATCTACACTGCTAATGTCATCAAAAAATGTCTTATTTTATGTTTGGTGAACTGGGATATGTTGTACAGTTGCCTTTGGGGGCAACTTATCTGAGTCACTGAAGATGGCTCCCTCTGATATTGGATAGAAATATTCGCTGAAATTCTTCCAAGTGGTATACACGAGATGTCTGGCCCTCTGACATAGACCGGCACAGCATCCGTCGTAACCTCAGTAAGAGACGCCTCTTGTATATTTGTTAGGTTTACAGGATAAAACCCTCAGGCACACACACAGACGAGCAGTTAATGATTGTTTAAGGTCTGCTTTCAAGTACAGAAGGCAAATCGGTTCCACTAACTCTTGCTTTCTTTTGCCGCTCGCTGTCGCGTTCAAATATTGCGACTGACCTGATTCTGTTAGACACGCACTATATATAGGGTGACCTCGAGCGTTCGAGGTGGTTCCCCAACGAATGTGTTTTGTGTTCAGAAAATATTGGTAAATTTTGCCTTTTGTGCAAATCAGGAAAACTAAGATTTTACTTATCTAAGTTATTCCTGGAGCGATTTTATTCATCTAAAGTTTAAAATACGCCCTATATTATTCTACATGTTTCTAGTAAACAACCTTTTTTCAATCCTAAATGCATTTTATTCTATGCGTACGTTACACAGCCAAATAATGGACTAAACTGAGGCTTCGATGCATTCAACTAGAGATCTCTCCCATCCTATATCAGTATTTGTAAAAGTATTAGTACTTACGGGTAGAGCAATATCCCTAATATCGTTTTGGTAGCCTCTTCCAGGTGGTACTTCTTTCATAATGCCGTAGTTAATTGTTCTTCGATACATGTTTGCACATATTTGGAATTCCATTTTATTTAGCCAAGGCTGTAGTAAACACGGCATAGCGGAGCGTTCTGATTGGTCTGTGTATCTTGCAGTCCTTACAATGTATGGCATGCGGTATTGTCAGAGTTACGCAGAATTCGAGTTGTGATACAGACGTCACTTCATGACACTATCATTGAAAGGGAGCTCCTTGCTGTTGTGTTCTGCTTCTCCAAATTACAGCGGTATCTTTTGGGAGCTCGATTTACCCTCGAGTCGGATCAACGTGCCTTGTCTTACCTTAAGACAGCTCGATTCAAGAACGAAAGAGCCGCTCGAGCATCTTTGGCTCTACAGCCGTACGACTACGACATCAAGGCAATCAAGGGCAGCCAAAATGTCGTCGCCGACGTCTTGTCAAGATGCATGAAGCATCCTATGGCGCATGTGAACACTACAGAGACAGATGTTTCACAAGTTCACATGTAATCTACAGACATAATACGTGATGACCTGATCAACAAAAGATTCCATATATAACGAATTGTTTATATGCATCTATACGTTGCCACAACAATGAGTATAATCAAAAAGGTTCTCTGACATTGAGTACAATAGTGATGCTTTGAATTAAGCTACAGAGTTACATCTTCAGTTACATAAATATTGCTGAGAACGAAAAACGGTTCGCACAGCAACATGATGATGCTGATTTTCTAGATGTTCAAAATAGACTAATACCTCATTGAACTCCGCGTATTAATTCTAGTATGGTGGTTAAAAGACATTACATAAATGCCACACGCATACTGAAAAACATGACATTGAGAAAAGATTACAACTGAGATTCTTTCCAGAGATTTTTGTACGACTGTATAATATTTTTCCCAATAAATCGACTTACAGAGCCAGATAAAGGGAAGTAACCATAAAATGACTGTCGCGAAAACAGTAAGGGGAAACAACAAATAAATTACTTCTCGGATTTGACTCGATTGAAAATCATTGAAATAATAAACATTTGAATTCATCACAATAACATATCACATGGTGGACAATCATGGACATTCGCAATAATGTATTACTACATACATTGGTGAACTTGATATTAACAGTTCTTCATTCAGAATGACTTTGGATCAAGGAAATGGACTTCAATTATATGACATTAATTATTGATTAACATGAAATATTTAGAAAGTGTTGAGTTTGTTTTGACCACATTTGTGTTACACTCACATTCTACTTTATTACATTAATGAGCAAATACGCCATACTGTGATTTATTTTCACAACACATAAGAATAGTATCTTTATTGCTTACAGTTACGTTTGTTGCATTCATGACATATACTACTGAAATACCTACAATGATTATTCATTTGACAAATTGTCGCAGTCACCCATTATTGATTGGTTTGTCTGCCTCATATCATGTATTGCTTCTATTACTTAATTTTGATGCTTTGCATTATGAGTCTAAAGTACTAATGTTACCTGACTTGACATTAGGCGTTTGGACAGTGTGCGATGTGTTTCATTTTTACATGTTGGTTGTTTTACTATAGTGACCTCACACTAGTGTCAAATGATTTGTGGTATTTATAGGCAATGTGTTGTAATACTATTACTGTAAAATGATTTAGCAGATGAATTTAATGACATAAAGAATGCAGTATCACAATTTGCAGATGACTGTGCCATTTGGCGATCTGGAAAAAACTTGGACCATGTTTACAAAAAACTTCAAAATCAAATAGACAAAGTTTCAGAGTGGATGAAAAGTTGGGGCTTCCAAATTAATGTAAACAAAACAGTAGGTATGATTTTCAGCAAAGGAAATTTAAAAAAAAAATAACAAAATCAATATAACCATTAAAGGACAGAAAATATGTACCTCCTCAACAACAAGATTTCTGGGCATAACTTTAGATAAACAACTAAATTATAATAAACATATAGACAATTTGGTAGAAAGCTGTAGGGGACCCCTAAATATACTAAGGATTGTAAAAGGTAATGGATGGGGGGCCAGCAATAAAATAATGCTTATGTTCTACAAATCCTTCATCAGGGGGGAAACTGGATTATGCCAGCATAGTCTATGACTCAGCTGCAGCTTCTAACAAAGCAAAACTGGACAGGATTCAAAATGCAGCCATGAGAACCATTACAGGTGCATTTATATCGACACCAGTAGAAGCTCTAGAAGTAGCTCTCGGCATACCTCCCCTTGGTCTAAGACGGAAAGAACTGAGATTAAATTATTGGAGTAAAGTAGCACAAGAAGTGACCCACCCAGCACATAAAGCATTTGTCAAAAACCAACCAAGTGTATGGGACGTCCCCTTAAATAAAGATAGATATCCAACAGGGTGGAGAACTATAGAAGACCTAATGCATTTCAAAGAACTATCAAACACAATTGAAAATAGTAATAAATACAGAAGCAAAATACCACCATGGGAACTAAAAAACACCAATCATAGACTACTCACTTACTGAAAAGATCAAACAAAACATAGAAGATAAGGAAGCCAAAATGATAAGTAGAAAGTTCATAGAGCAACTAACTAAACAAAGTCTGGCCGTCTACACTGATGGATCCAAGGGTGATAGTGGGCAACTAGGTGCCGGAGTTGTAATACCACAATGGGGAATAAAAAAGAGCTACAGTGTAACGGAAGGGGCATCGATTTTTTACTGCAGAGATGGTAGCAATTCTTAAAAGTCTAGAAATAATCGAAGATAACCCACCAGAAGCTGTTACGATATTTACAGACTCACTATCATCACTACAAGCACTAGAACACCCAGGTAAATGTAGTCGGCCAGACATAAAGGAAGAAATTCTAGCAATTAATACATCACTAGAGAACAGAGGATGTAGTGTGAGGCTAGTGTGGGTTCCAGCACACATAGGTATAGCTGGCAACGAGTTGGCAGACCAGAACGCCAAGAAGGGAAGAACAAGTAAAAACAATATAAAAGCAGGACTGGGGAGGTCAGAGATCAAGAGCCAAGTGAAGGAAACTATAAACGAGGAATGGAAGACAACATGGAAGGAAAGTAGAAAAGGCAGACACGCGTTCAAACTGCTGAAAGAACCAACGAGGACATGCCAGGTCAGAGAAGAATTAAAGATACCATCGAACAAAAAACTGTGGCGTCTCCGACTCGGTGCAGCATACTTCATGGTAGAAGAACCACACTGCCAAGAATGTCAGGAAGAGAATGACATAGACCACTACCTGATCCACTGTAAAAAAGTATGAACAACAAAGGCTTGAATTAAAAACTTACTACAGAAATCACAATATAGACTTAACAGGTGATAAGGTTTTAAGTATAGATGCCCCAAGAGATGCCCAATCAATACTTAAAAGATATATACATAAAACAAAGGAAAAAATATAAGGTTAGAACTTCAGGAAAAATCATCCAACTAAATAGAAATTAAGCAGCAAGAACTAACAAAGCATTAACAAAAAATAACTACTCATAGGACAAGGAAAGACAAGGTATTAAAAAAAAGGGACAACAACTCAAAAAAGAACAAATACTAATACAAATTAAAACCAAGTGTAAAGGACAATAGTTATCTAGAAACCAATACAAAAGAGAAAATAAAATTGACAAAAATACTAATATAAGATAAAACCAGCAAACTGCAAAACGGCAACAGTTATTTAAATTGAAAAACAAATTTAGTAAATTAAATGACAACTAAATACACCAATTATTAACTCCAACTTTCAGGTTAGAACAGGGGTAGACCCAAGTGGTGGAACGAGAAAAAGGCAACAATGATCAGATGTAATGAAACTCCGTTTTTATTATTTAACGGGAGGGGGGAGTAAATGTTCTGTGTTAATTTCATAACATTGGTTGTCGCTGTTCGACTTCCTTATTGATTTGTTGGGACGCTTGTGTATTTGCTCCTGAGAGTTATATGATATTTCCTCTATCTTCATTATGTTGTACCAGCACTAGCTTGCCCATAAACCTCCGTGTGGCAAGACTAGATATTTTATGAAAGATATGCAGAGGATGCTGATCAGAACGTGAGTGACGTATATTAAAATAAACTTTGTGAAAATGTCTCAGACATGTTTCTAAGTACGGGACTGTACTACGACGTTATAGAACGTCATATTGATGCCTTATATGCATGAACATATTTTCTCTGAACTTTAAGTGGAGCTGTCCAGATGTTAAATAAAGTATGTTGTGATTCGTCCAACCTGGCCTTGAGAAGTGATTTGTATTTTTAAAGTTACGGTGTTCGGACGGGGACTGAAAAGGTCATACTCCTAGCGACACTTGCTCTAAAACAGTGTCCAAATTAATATATGGTATAATCAACGAATATATCTACAAGCTTTTTGTATTCTTATTTTGATATCACAGACTGTCCCTCCTAATTTGTCTACATTACTGCCAATATATGTGTGTTGCGCAAGAATGTCGCAACGTATTCTGTGTACTTTATATTTTTATTATGCAAAGGGAAATAACTCGTGTAATTGTATGTCACTTTTACTTACAACAGTTTTGGTTTCTTGTTGGCGTTCGGTTGCCGATAAGTTTGTTTGAGCGATCTTAAGTCATGTCCATATATGGAGCGATCTTAAGTCATGTCCATGTATGGAGCGCTCGGGCCCACTTTTCTTGATAACATTTGGCAACTTGCAATGTTTCGGATTCCTATCCTTTTAAAGCTCGATCGAGAAGGTACTAGATTCGTATATTATCTGAACTGTATTCGAATCGCGCGTTTCTGCGCATGTCTAAGTTTTTGGTTGTTCCGCCCGCAGTGTGTGGCAGATTCGTTCGAGAGCAAGACGCCTGTTTTGCCAGCGTCTGTGCTTATTCTATCAGGAAATGGAGTTGAGTCCTCTATACATTGTTTGTTCCTTTGAGATGATATCTCTTTTGTGATTCGAAGCGCCTGGAGGCGTGTGAGTTATGTGGATTATTTCCTGAAGAAAAGGTAATGACATTTTGAATAACATTATCGCCATCTTTCGAGATTGACATTGTTTGTAGCCTGCTTATTGAAGAGTCTACGTTATGAGAAGTTTCTCAGCTCACGAATCACGTACATTGTTATGCATCGGGTTGATGCATGTCCTAAGGACTATTTACTTGTTGAACTCTGCTGCTCGATCTAGGTTTGATACCTTTGTTGACTAAAGGAACTTTGAAGACATTGTTATGTACTTCAGAAGATATGCTTGTCTTGCTGAGGTCGGATAAAGGAGAGCGGA
The DNA here is from genome assembly GCA_024509875.1 of Oreohelix idahoensis. Classification (NCBI taxonomy): domain Eukaryota; kingdom Metazoa; phylum Mollusca; class Gastropoda; order Stylommatophora; family Oreohelicidae; genus Oreohelix; species Oreohelix idahoensis. The sequence goes on from JAMPIV010022213.1 coordinate 104,828, forward strand.
TTTGATCTCCTACGGATATCTTCCGGCTATTATGGAAAGGGATGGATGTTTCCCCTGACTACATGTACAGCTGGTTATGATGTACTGATATTCATATGATTCACCATTATTATGATGCTGTCTGCTATTCAGTGTTGTGCTGACTATGTCAATGTAATGATGACTGGTTTGGTCTGGTGCCAGCATACACGGGGTCCCTTACCCGCTACATTCTACAAGAAATAAACATAAGTTTGCTTACGCAACATTCTCCAAGACATCGTCATACAGAATCCTGGGAGTACTCGGCGTTGCCCGGTATTTTTGCAACATAGAATTGTTTGCTAAGCCTAATGCAAGAAAATGACACTACCCGGCGTTGCGGCATTTTTGCTTACGTGTTCTTGCATTGAGAAGGCCAAGTTCCGGTTGCTACGGGTTCTTTACTGAGAAGGCCAAGTACCGATTGAAGCAATTTACTGTTACATAAGAAGGCCAAGTTCCGTAACTACACTACCTGTACTGATCAGAAACTCAAGTTCTACCATCGTCTTGGCAGTTACCACGCAAGATCAACATGCTCGATCAACGTTGGATCTTCTGTCCATAGAATGCTGATCTTCACATGTTCTTGGCTCTGCTGACGGTTGGATGACCATAAGTTAAGTGGCCTGTTTGTTCGTGAACTGTGCCCTTATACTTCTACTGAGTCTTCTGTATTTCTAATTCTTTTGCTACATGTTATATGTTTATATGTTTATATGTTATTTGTATATTTATATGTTTACTTTTCTGCGGGTCTGGATGGGTGGTGACTCCTATAGATCATACCACGTGACAGAGGTTTTCTATTGAGAGTGTTCTGTAGGGTATGCAAATTTCCTATAGTGAAATTTGCTAAGCGACTTTTGTTGCTATTTCTATTAGTTGTGATGACATGTGTTAGTGTTGTTTTCGTTATTTTTCGCATTCTTTAGTTTTGTTTTGATTTGTTTGAACTTGTAGATCTCCTCTTTTCTATTATTTATATTTATACACTGTGGTGTTTTGTGTTTTGTATCATCTTCTCGCAGATATCATCTTATTTTTTGTGATATTCCTTTACTTTTCGCTTTATTTTTAGTTGATTACTGCGAGTGTTTTCGTTATTGTTTACATTGTTATTGTTTACATTGTTAATGTTTACATTGTTATTGTTTACATTGTTAATGTTTACATTGTGAATATGTTTACATAGTCATTGGTTACACTTAGGGTAATTAATTAGTGGATTATGCTGATGCATTATTACTACTACACTGATGATAAATAAATGATGAATAGCACCTATGATCAAGAATTGATTGATGATATTTCAAGAAGGTTCATACACAAGTTCTTTGGCAAAGAGCTGTTTCCCACAGAGATGGGGATAATATAATGTGATGTGATTAAGCAAGTACTTGATTTAAGACTTGTTATTATTAAGTTTGAAATAAGGTAGTTAATTATTTCAGGTTTTGGACTCATATTTTAGACAACATGTCTACATTTGAGTACTTTATTGAGCAGGGTAAATCCCTTGGAAAGACTGGTGATAAATTAGAAGAATTTGCGACTGTTCAATATGCCAAGGCATTGAAGTCGGAAGAAAAGAAAATGAAAGAACAAACTGAACAAAAGAAAATAGATGCTGAGAATTTAAAACTGCAGATGCAGGTGGAGGAAAAGAGATTCCAAATGGAAATGGAAAAACAAAAAAGAGAAGCAGAAGCAAAAGCTGAAGAGAAAAGACTACAGATTGAGGCTGAAAATAAAAAACTTGAAAGAGAATCTGAAGAGAAAAAGCTACAAAGAGAAACAGAGGCTGAAAATAAAAGACTTGAAACAGAGGCTAAAAATAAAAAAACTTGAAAAAGAGGCTGAGGAAAGAAGGTTACAAAGAGAATCTGAGGAGAGAAAAGCGAAAATGGAGCATGAAGAAAAACTCTTAGCTTTGGAGTTAGAAAAGTTAAAGTTGATGAACATGGGTAATGCTAATGATGCAAGGTGTCAGATAAGACTAATGCTAATAATTTCAAGCTTAATCTCCCAGCATTCAATGCTTCCATTGATGATATAACGTTTTATCTAGACAGATTTGAAAGTGCATGTAAGGTGCATAACATAGATAAATCACTCTATGTTTATCATTTGTCCAAAATACTTAGAGGTGATGCTTTGATTATGTTGGGCATGGTAGATGTGCCTGACAAGAACAACTATGAGGTTGTCAGGGCTATCTTGTTAAAGAAATACCAACTTAACGAAGACGGCTATCGTCTTCAATTTAAAAATATGTTGCCAGAAACTGGAGTGGAATTCTCTGAATACATTTCAAAGATACGTCTTACTTTTACACGTTGGGTTGAACTGTCTAAGACAGAACATACATTTGAAGCACTGATGGACTTACTACTTAGAGATAAGGTTATGTCTTCTTATTAAAATTTTGATCGTAAATTCCAACAAAATTTTAATAAGAAGACTAACCGTAATTATGCTCAGAATTATGGCAATCAATTTCAAGGTGATTCTTCTTCACAGAATTGGAGACAAGCTGACAGTCCTCGTTACTTCCAACCTAATAATTTTAGGCATTTCAGAAGAGGATATGGTAACAGAGGCTATTCCTCGCGAAGACCTCAAAACCAAACAAATAGATGTTCGCATCAATGTGGACATGATAATAATCATGGAAACTGGGGTTCAAAACAGGATAACAGTTACAATAGAGACACTAATAACTTCAGAGATAATAATAACTCTGATGGCTTCAGAGGTAATAATAGTCGCGGTAGATCTCAACACAAAAAAAGAGATATCAGCAGGCTAACTCTGTACAACAAGAATCTCAGGGAGCCGGTAATCAGGTTGTTGATAATAAAAACTCTGACGCTGTCACTTGTTCTGCTTTTGACTTTGGAAGAGCAAACAAATGCCCCAATGCAGTACTTTGTTCGAACCGACTACCATAACTACTTTGAGTTGTGGTCACCCTCTTCCCGCTCTGCCTGCTGCAGTTGCGCATGACGGGAGAGGTTCTCTAATCATTCATAAGGGTCTTGTTAATAATACTCCGGTCTCGCTACTTTTCGATTCCGGATGCACCACTATTGGTGTTAGACAATCGCTTGTAGATCCATCCTGTGCTACAGGAAAGGTTATCAAATGTGTCACATTTGGCGGCACTCTAGAGATATATCCTACTGCTTTAATTCACATTGCCACTCCTTTCTTTACGGGAGATGTGCACGCCTGTCTCTTACCTAATCCTATTGCGGACCTTATTATTGGTCGTATTCACGGAATTAGGGAATGTACCCCACAGCAGATTGCTGCTTGGGAAGATCATAATATGCAAGCTACCAATGCAGTGGTTACAAGAGCACAAGCTCTACAAACACCCCAAACTTCATTGAATAGTAATAGTGAAGTTCATAGCCAAGATAGTCACTTGGTTATTACCCGGGACTCTTTCATAAAATTACAAGAAGAAGATCCTTCTCTAAAAAAAATTCTTCATTCTTGCGAAGAAAGGTGATCCAAATCAGAATACACAAAAAAAATCTTGGATTGCAATGAGAAACGGCGTACTTGTACGTATGGTACAAGACTCGACTACGTCGGCACATTCGCAAATTCTTGTTCCCAAGAGTATGAGAGTACAAATATTGCAACATGCTCATGACTCGCAATGTGCTGGACATATGGGATTTTCCCGTACGAAGTCGAGAGTCCTTGCGGCTTTCTTTTGGCCTTTTGTTAACAAGGACATTCGTATCTACTGCCAATCATGTAAGGTATGTCAGGAGGTCAAATCTAGAGGACCACGACATGCTGCGCCTATCCAGGCTGCTGACATCCCTATTCGGCCGTTTCAGAAAATGGCCATAGATATTATTGGCCCTTTTAAGATCAAGTCGGCCAGAGGACATCAGTTTATCCTTACATGTGTCGATATGTGCACACGTTGGCCAGAGGCTATCCCTCTTAAGAGCATATCTACCACCGATATCGCAGATGCTCTTTGGCTGATATTTTCTCGCTTGGGGTTCCCCAGAGAAATATTGTCAGACCATGGCACTCAACTCATATCTGACACTATGTCACAAGTGATGTCTACCTTACATATTAAAAGATCTCTCAGTAGTATCTATCACCCAATGTCTAATGGGTTAGTTGAGCGTTTGAATAGAACACTCAAGACTTTGCTTGGTAAGATAACTGAAGATCATCCTCAAGATTGGGACAGGGTTTTACCCGCGGCTCTCTTTGCTTACAGAGAGGTCCCAAACGAACACACAGGATTTTCTCCCTTTGAACTTGTCTTTGGCGCGCGTCCGCGCGGCCCTATGTCTTTACTACACGATCTCATCACTGCCGATGATATTAGCGATGACACTCAATCCTCATATGAGTATGTCATTGCTCTTAGACAAAAGATCATTGAGGCATGCAAACTGGCAACTGCTTCATCAGAAATTGCTAAAGAAAAGGCAAGGCAGTTTGCTAATAAGAATAGATGTCTACGACAACTTTGTCCAGGTGACAAAGCATTCGTCCTACTCCCCAGTAGGGAAAATAGACTTCTTATTGCATGGAAAGGTCCATATGCAATAGTCTCACGAATTTCCGATGTTGACTATGTGGTCGATATTGATGGAAAGCATAAAACTTTCCATATCAACATGCTGACGGAATTTCATGAGCGCCCAGACTATTTGCTGCCTATTTTCCAGGCAACGGACGATTCTTCTGTACCTCATGGTCATTACTCATCCCTGTCTGTCATACAGGATGATGAATCTGTTTTTTCTGATGTCAATCTTCCTCTTCCGGTGGTTCCACTACATTCCATGGAATCTTGGAAAAACGTTCCATTTCTCCTAATCTTTCCGTTGAGGAACATCGACAAGCCTCGTCGATGTTACAGACATTTCAGGATGTTCTAACTGACATCCCTGGACACACGCATGTCATAGAACATGACATAATTCTTACCGACAATAATCCAATTAGGGTTAGACCTTATCCTATCCCTATACACTTCCAGTCACAAGTGGAAAAGGAATTGGATGAAATGATTCAATTGAACATAATTGAACCATCGACTTCACCATATTCTTCTTCCATGGTTATTGTCCGGAAGAAAGACAAGAACATACGAATTTGCGTTGATTATCGCAAATTGAATCAAGTCACAAAGTTCGATGCTGAACCGATGCCTTTACTAGAAGATCTACTTATTAGACTTTCTAATTCTAGATTCTTCACTAAACTTGACTTATCTAAAGGTTATTGGCAAGTGCCTTTAGCAGATCATGCCAAACCTCTTACTGCTTTCTCAACACCTAGGGGTCTATTTCAATGGAATGTTATGCCTTTCGGTCTTATGAACGCCCCTGCTACTTTCGTTCGCATGATGCGTCGAATTCTTTCTCATCGTTCAGATGTCATCGCATACTTAGATGATATCTGTCTCTTCAGTGATACCTGGGAAGATCACTATTTAGGGTTATATGACTTACTGTCCACTCTACGTGAGTATAATTTGACAGCAAAACCTTCTAAAGCTTTTGTTGGTTTTGGTGAAATCTCTTTCCTGGGTCATCGTGTTGGTCATGGTCTCTTGAAGACAGAAGACCACAATACTTCCAAAATACTGAACATCTCTGTTCCTAAAACGAAGAAACAAGTTAGGAGTCTCTTGGGTTTAATTCAATTTTATGGGAGATTTATTCCAAATTTATCTTCGATCATGGCACCTCTCTCAACATTGTTGAAGAAAGGTTCGCCTAATCTGGTCCGTTGGTCTGAAGAATGCCAATCTTCTTAGACCAAATCAAGAATATATTTTCTTCTCCTCCCATCTTAAGATTACCTACTCTTGATAGGACTTTTGTTCTTCGGAGTGATGCTTCATCCACTGGGATTGGAGCAGCACTGATGCAAGAATATGCAAATACTCTGCATCCTGTTATGTACATTTCTAGAAAACTAAATGCGGCAGAGAGGAACTACTCGGTTTTAGACCGTGAGTTGTTAGCGATGGTTTGGTCAATGCTAAAACTACAAAGATTCCTCCTGGGCGCACATTTCATTCTAGAGACTGATCAGAAAGCTCTTACAGCTATTCAGACTAAGAATTTGAAGAGTTCGAGATCCACTCGATATGCTATTGCTCTTCAACCTTTTCACTTCACGGTACGAGCTATCCGTGGTTCGGATAATGTGATGGCTGACATACTGTCTAGATGCCCACATGATTCCAACTAATACTTCTGTCCTATATTTCTAGATATACTACAGAGTCATAACACACCTATATTGCTACAATACATTAACACATCTGTTCTCACTTTATGTGAACACATACTATTGTGCTTTGTTATCATCTTTTTCTGTTACCTTCTTTAATAACAAAGGAAGGCTGAGTAGACAATGTAAGGGCCGAAAATTCACTCGGCCACAGTTATTATTTTTAATAATGTATTGTGAAACATAATAGTTGTTACATAGAATTATATTGTTTGTATTTTCTCAGTATGTCATTGATGATCTGAGAAGTTACCGTACTGTTGTCAAGCATGAAGAGTTCTAAATTGTGTACTTACCTTTGGAACGACAGGAGATGTGTCCTGGATCTTCATGTAGTTTAATTTCATTATGTACTGATAAGTATTACATGTACTATTTAAATATTTTACTATCAGATGTGTACATCCATTTTAAAGCGGTATATAGAATATGACACCGCTATTTGATAATGATTGTATTACACGTGCATATGTATTATTTGTACTTACAATGCTAACGTAGTGTGTGTTGGTGGCAAACTCCCCGATATGTATATTTTTTTTTCTGTTGAGATATATTCTCACCAGACACTCTATGTGTCAATTTAGCCTCAGGTTAGGCAGTTTAATTATTTATCCGCGCATAATTCGTGCGTTGTTGAGCCGCTTTTCGCTTTGCTCTTGGATATTTAAAAAAAGTAAAAAAGTTGCACATTTTTTTTTATCGGGAGGTTGCGGTAATATGTTGCGCAAGAATGTCGCAACGTATTCTGTGTACTTTATATTTTTCTTATGCAAAGGGAAATAACTCGTGTAATTGTATGTCACTTTTACTTACAACAGTTTTGGTTTCTTGTTGGCGTTCGGTTGCCGATAAGTTTGTTTGAGCGATCTTAAGTCATGTCCATATATGGAGCGATCTTAAGTCATGTCCATGTATGGAGCGCTCGGGCCCACTTTTCTTGATAACATTTGGCAACTTGCAATGTTTCGGATTCCTATCCTTTTAAGGCTCGATCGAAAAAAGGTACTAGATTTACTGAAGAAAAGGTAATGACATTTTGAATAACATTATCGCCATCTTTCGAGATTGACATTGTTTGTAGCCTGCTTATTGAAGAGTCTACGTTATGAGAAGTTTCTCAGCTCACGAATCACGTACATTGTTATGCATCGGGTTGATGCATGTCCTAAGGACTATTTACTTGTTGAACTCTGCTGCTCGATCTAGGTTTGATACCTTTGTTGACTAAAGGAACTTTGAGGACATTGTTATGTACTTCAGAAGATATGCTTGTCTTGCTGAGGTCAGATAAAGGAGAGTGGATTTGATCTCCTACGGATATCTTCCGGCTATTATGGAAAGGGATGGAGGTTTCCCCTGACTACATGTACAGCTGGTTATGATGTACTGATATTCATATGATTCACCATTATTATGATGCTGTCTGCTATCCAGTGTTGTGCTGACTATGTCAATGTAATGATGACTGTTCTACCGTACACGTAATGTATCTGCATATTAATGTCTATGCACCTCGTCATTGTGGCGTCCACAATACATTATTGCTGTTTAAAGATTCCTTGACTTTTTATGTTATGATTCGATGTGACAGCATTACCTTTACATTTGGCAAGTTAGAAGAAAGATGGGACACCCTCAACCTTGTGTGGCAAATAATAATCCACGGAACATTTATCCAACAACGTAAATACCACACAACATAACAGTTGCTTACGCAACAATGTGTACGATTCTACATCTTTTAGTGGTGTTTCTTCAAGTTCAGCCTTGTAATCATCTCCTGCATTTATTCTCATTATCTTTGTCTTTTCCCTGTGTACTTTCAGACCCAATTGTTGTGGACTCTCGTCGAGTATTTTTCATATTGTTTTGCATCTGATTATGGTTATGAGACAGGAAAGCCAGGCCATCAGCAAAATCTAGATCATCAAGCTGTTTAGTCAGACTCCACTAGATTCTATTTTTGTTGTATGTCGTCGATGTTTTCATAATCCAATCTATTTGTAGTAAGAAAAGAAAGGGAGATGTGACGTTATTACCTGCCTCCCCTGCTTTACAGTAGTGGTCCAAACAGTAGCAAAACTCAGGAGTATGCTAATATGGCCTTCAAAAGGTATCTGCCTTCGCACAATATTACTCTTAAGCAGGAGATGTAGATAGTAGAGAGTGATGATGACACTTCTATTACAAGGGAGGTCTTCACAAGATATTCAGAATAAGCGAGAAAAAACTATACTTCTTTTGGTCTGGAGTACGTTAACTCTGTAATTGTGCCGACGCTTTTGTGGAGGATTTAAGACCTTCTTAAGTTCAGCTCGTTTAAGCCCCCACCCCTGATTTACTCAGTGATATTCTATTATTCTAGTATAGCTATGTTTAGAGTTGTGTTGCTGTGTAGTAAATTGACTGAGACCCACATGCTGGTATACTTTAAAATGATTAAATCGAAGTTAAATTTGTATATAATTACAAAATAACAAAATTTAATAATCACTTAGTTTTAACAGTTGGAAAATTATTTGAATAGTTATGGATCAGTTTAAAGTTATCATCACGGTCATCTATGGATTGTGAATATGTTACAAGAAGTTCAAGTGGCAGCATTACGATTAGAAAGCTTAGCGGCCAATGACCAGTTCTGCGCCTTCTTAAAGGGTTTGGTTGTACTTTCATTACTGCCTCACGCTGGTCCCTGATCAAGGTTGTTGGTCGTGTAGCTTCGTTTTCCCAGAAATGTCAAGGAGAGTCTACCACGTGGGTCCTTTCATCTAAAAAGCTTAGGCCATGTTCCCTTCTATGTTCCAGAGATTAGTACTGGTCTGTTGGTACCACCAATAACTACTGGTAAAAGAAGAATAGAACCGAAACGCCCTTCTGAGTATGGCGTCTTTCCAACCCATAGTTATGTGTTCCTATCTTCCATACCACCCATTCCCAATATTAACTCAGAGTTTACCCTCGAATGAGAATTACAATTTAATCCCTCGGAATATAAAACTTTCTTTTACATTTAAATAGAAAAAATTACGCTTTATAGATTACATTGATATTTTAAATGAAAAGGTTAATAATTACAGATAGAGTATCTGTTACATATACATCTCCACTGATTGAAATGAAAAGTGTTCACATTAAAATTGAATATCTTTTCATTTAGTGTTTTACACTGATTTGAACAAGTTTGAAACTTCCATTACTTTAAAATGAATATTTTACACATAGACATTTTTCACTAGGTTTAAAGCTTGAAAACTTCATTATTAATTTTAAAGTGAACTATGTTTATATGAACGTTTACATTGCTTTGAAAATGTAAGTATTATACTTAAAATGTACATCATTTCTTTCATCTTTCCGTCCTGGCCACGTACAGAACCTGGAACTACTTTAAGCTTTTAGTTCTCTTTACAAAACTATCAATAAAGCCATCACCAGCCCGTGCAGTGTGTGGTTTATGAAATCATCATTCTATATGCTGAGGTTGGTCTGTCTGTTCTAACTTTTGGTTCCTTACTGTTATTGGCTCAGGATTGCCCACATTTAGTGTCATGACCTCTGTCTTCTTCAAATTGATGTTGAATGCCGATGTACCTGCTGGCCATACTTATTCAGTCTATCGGTTTTGTCTTGAATGTGTTGGTGTGAATGCGCGAGTAGTGCAAATGTCATCTGCATATTCCAAATCTTCCAGTGTAGAAAACGTTGTCCATCTAATTCCTCTTGGACTGCCCTCTGTTGTCTGGCGCATCACCCAATCTATGACTGTCAAAAATAATGTTGTTGATAAGGGGCATCCCTGTCGTACTCTTGTTTTCACTTCAAAAGTTACATTACTCGATCCAACACTGCACGTAAAGTTAGAATAGAGGCTTTTTATAATGGAAACAATGCGGCTGGGAATTCCATAAGCCCTCAGAATTTTCCATAGGCTGTCCCTGTGTATGCTGTCGAAAGCCTTTTCAAAATCAACAAAGTTAATGTACAGCTGTCTCTGCCATTCTGAGCACTGCTCTATAATGTTCCTGAGGGCAAATATAATATAATATAATATATATATATATATATATATATATATATATATATATATATATATATATATATATATATATATATATATATATATATATATATATAATATATATATATATATATATATATATATATATATATATATATATATATATGTTAGTTCACATGTTAGCAATAAAATATGAAATGTAAATCACAACTTACGCCAATCCTGGCTCACGGACTTTTTGCTCAGATAAATAAGAGACTTGAATCGGCCTCTTACATGCGTCTGGGGTGTCGTTAATTTAATAAGTTCCCTCTCTGACTTCATGTGTGGTCCTTCAGTTTCCTCAGTCCTGGTTTCCTTATTTAATATGAAAGAGATTTCCTGGGCTATGAAAATCCGTCAAATATTCTCCAATAAAAGGTGTCCGGTATGTTAAGAAGGAATTCTGAATTCTAATTCTTCAGTCTAGCAAGGTCTGGTATCTTGGCGAGCGATTTCTCAAGGGAAATATCTTGAGAAAATGGTCAGATTATATTCACTGTCTTCCCACGCGTTCGTTGTTATGCTCGCCTCAAAGGATCAGCGAATCGAATTTGAATATTTTGCATGACTCATCTAGTGCAAAATTTTAAACATTACTTTTCTGATAATGGGCTTTAAACATCCGATTGCCCTGTGTATCAACTTACAAACACGTCGATAAACTCATATGAAAACGTGTTCCCAATGTAACAATCAATACTTTTATCAGCGAGTAATCTCTTATCTGTGTCTGTCCATCAGTTGTCTCCCCGTATTCCAAGCTTTAGTGATGCGCGTACCTGCGTCTTATCAGTGATTAAGCACTGCGCTGGGGCGATTTATGTGTTAATCTGTATACTGATATCGCTGCGCATACGATAGGCAACATGGTTAGGTCGCTGCCACTCCTTGCAACGTAGGGAGAAATGGATAACAACCAGACATGTCTTCTTATCCCCGAGAAGGGTATAAGAAGGAAAATACATAATATCTGCTACACATAGCAGAAAAAGAAAGAAAGAAAGTGCGACAAATGAAAGCACAAAATAAAATCAGTACCACAAATGTACTGATACTGCCGGAGTGAAACAAAGATCGAGGATGATCGCCCCATTTTGTGACAGGAGACATGAGACATTCCTATCGCATTTTAATTCGTATTCCAAACGGTTCTTTAAGTTGTCCTTCATGAAGAACTCTGTATGTCTTGTTTTCATAGGTTTTCTTTATTAAATTAATAATATTCATGGGTACTCCATAATTCCTCATTAATTTCCAAAGTGATTCACTCTCTACTGTAGACAGAGAAGAGTTATAATTTTTTTTTTTTTTTTTTTTTACCAGCGGCACTTGATTAAAAAAAAAATAACTCATAATTAAGGATTTTAAAAAAAAAATTATGATAATAAAACTAATACAAACAGCACGACACGTAAAAACTTCCAATAACCAAAAGTAAGGAAAACAACACATTTTTATACTGTATGAAATGGCACCATCACAACAGTCAATTGTACATTACGGTAGGTATTTCAATGTAACACAAAGGTGAAAATCAAAATAACACGAGTACCCTAATTATAACCGACAACTACTGGGTTGAAACAGGGTAGGCTGAAATTGTGGATGAGCGGAGGTAAAATGTTCATCTGATGCTAGTACTCTCTCCTACCATTTCTTTAAAAACCAGTCAATAATGGATAGTGATGGTTCACGGAAAATTCCTTCCATGCCTTACTGCGGGATTTGAAAGATTTTCTTCTCAGCCATCTTGGATCACCCACTTTGCTTTCTTATTGGACGTTCACACTGGACCCCTACCAGATTTTTTACTACATGTCATCGCCATAGTCAACCTGCCTGATAGCACTTTTACTATAACTTCTGCCACTTTGTCTTTTTTTTTTTTTTTTTTTTTTTTAGAAAAAGCACGTGACACAACTTTTTCCTCTTTACCTTTCTTTTCCTTCAAAAAATTTACACCAAACTGTTTTTTCCTGTTCCATCCTTTCAATGTCTTTCCATCTCTCCATCACCCTTTTCATGTGTGACACAATTTTGACACAATTTTTCTTTTCTTCCGTCCTTATTCTTTTTTTTTTTTTTTTGCGTTAATACTCTACACCAATACTCCTTACGGAAGTATCTATCCAATGACTTTCATCTTTTCTTTCGTCGTTATTTCTTTCCTCTTGTTTTGTGTGCAGAGTTGGGGGACGTAGATGGGATTGGAATTGCCTGCCAGGGCTTATCCTCTTTTCACTCATTCTCCCTACCCACACTCCCCCCTCCCCCGACAGCCCAATACTGTTGTTACAGCACCGCTAACTAATCTACTTAATATTTTAACTAGTTGCCGTCTGTAAAGAAAGAACAGAAGTATCATTTGCCGAAGTTGATAGAGATAAATTAAAATCATGCTATTTTGTCATATTTACTCTTCCTCCTATTTCCTCTCCTAATCTTGTTTCTGTTTAACACATTTCCCTCTTTTACACTTTACTGTTTAATCACATTTGCTACTTTTTACCACTTTCAGTCTTAAATTAAAAATTACAAAAAAAAAAAAAAACACATATTTAGGGCTACTCTTACACTTGTTTCTGTTTATCAAATTGGCTCTCTTACACTTTTCTGGTTTAACACATTTAGCTCTCTTACACTTTTTCTGTTTAACACATTAGTCTCTCTTACACTTTTCTGTTTAACTACATTAGCCTCTCTTACACTTTTCGTGTTAACACATTTAGCTTCTTACACTTTTTTGTTTAAACACTCATTAGCTCTCTAACTCCTTTTCTGTTTAACATGGTTAGCTCTCGGCTGCAGTTAGTAGTCTACATATTTCTGTTTAATATTTTAGTATCTATTCAACTTTCTGTTTTAAAATCATTTGCTGTCTTAACCACTTTTTCTGTTTTAACACTTTTGCTCTCTTACCACTTTCTGTTTTTACCTTATTTAGCCTCTCTAACCTTTTTCTGTTTGAACATATTTGCATTCTCTATGTCACGTTTTCTGTTTAACACATTTAGCTCTCTTACCTTTTCTGTTTAACACATTTAACTCTCTTATCCTTTTCTGTTTAAACATATTAGCTTAGAGAGCCGCGGCTGTGTAATGGCTTCGGGTTGTACTGGCTGTCCAGGTGTTCATGGTTCAAACACCGGCGTTTAGCGTTTGAAGAAAATGTTTACGGCCGCGAAATTTGACTGAATAACCTGAACGGATCCTAAGATTAAAACCCTCTGTGGATGGGAAGGAGCGAAGCTCCTGACCGGGTTGGAAGGAAAGTCCTCAGGTTCCCCAAGCCTCGCAATGACATGTCATTGGGCCGAAGGGCTGAATGAAAGGCCAAGTGCCGGCTGGTTTTAAGAAAAAAAAAAAAAAAAAAAAAAAAAAACATACATAGCTGTCTCTTACCTTTTCTGTTTATTCACATTTGCTCTCTTTCACTTCTGTTTAAACATCATTTTTGCTCACGTACACTTTTCTGTTTAACACTTTGCTCTCTTACACTTTTCTGTTTAAACATTTGCTGCTCTTACACTTTCTGTTTAACACATTTGCTTCTGCACTTTTCTGTTTAACAATTTGCTCTCTTACACTTCTTCAGTTGTAAACATTACATCTCTTACACTTTTGTTTAACACATTTTCCGCTCTACACTTTTATGGTTCAAAAATGTGCCTCTTACACTTTCTGTTTAAACATATTTGCGGTCTTTACATTTATGTTTAAACACATGTGCTTTCTTAGACTTTTCTGTTTAAAACAAATTTCCTCTCTTTAGACTTTTCTGTTTAACACTTTGCTCTCTTAGCTTTTCTGTTTAACACATTTGCTCTCTTACACTTTTTCTGTTTTGCAAATATTTGCTCTCTTACTTTATTCTGTTTAACCATATTTGCTCTTTTACTCCTTTTCTGGTTTATCACATTTGCTTCTTACCACTTTCTGTTTTACACTTTTGCTCTCTTTTACTTTTATTTTTAACACATTTTGCTCTCTTACACTTTCTATTCTACCCAATTGCTCTCGTCACTTTTTATGTTTAACACATGTGCTCTATTACATTTTTGTGTTTAACACATTTGCTCTCTTCATTTTTCTGTTTAACTCATTTTGCTCTCTTACACTTTTGGGTTTAACACATTTGCTCTCTTAACTTTTCTGTTTAAACTTTTGCTCTCTTACACTTTTGCTTACATAATTGCACTCGCTCTTACACTTTTGTTTTTCACTTTTGCTCTCTTAGACTTCTGTTTAACATATGTGTGCTCACTCTCAAACACTTTTCTGTAAATCACTTTTGCTCTCTTACACTTTTGTTTAACACTTTTGCCGTCTTACACTTTTTGTTTAACACATTTGCCCTCTTACACATTCTGTTTGAACATTTGCTCTCTTACTCTTGTCTGTTTAACTTTTGTTCTTCTTGCACTTTCTGTTTTACTATTTGATTCTCTCTTATACTTTTATGTTGAACACATTTGTCTTCCTACACTTGCTGTTTAACCACATTTGCCGTCTAACACTTTTCAGATATTAAAACATGTGCTCTCTAACAACTATTTGTTTATACATATTAGCTATCTTATACACTTTCTGACTTTACACATTTTCCCTTCTTACACTTTTCTGTTTTACACATTTTGCTCTCGTACACTATTCTGTTTACACATGTGCTTTCTTACAACTTTGCTGTTTAACAATGTTGTCTCTTACACGTTACTGT
>JAMPIV010022214.1:0-32500 GCA_024509875.1 Oreohelix idahoensis
GTGACGACAACACAGATAAGTGTACTTTCAGAGGACTGAACTCAAAATATATGGTTTACCACACTTAGAGTAATATCAGAGGATGAAACAAAACTTTGTTAAGATCACACCAAATGTAAAGACAGAATCGTAATTACCAAGTGACTAATTTAAAAGTTAATAACAGTGATACTAAACTGTTAGTTCCAGACAAGACCACAGTGAATTTCAGTACAAGTGACAATAAAGTTAAAGTGACTTTTGATTCTAAAGTGTTAATTCCCAAGATAAAGGAGTCATTGACATTTTTCACTCGTGTAATCTATGTAAATATAATAAATTAATTAATTGTAACCACAGACTTGAGTAACTCATTACAAGTTTGTTTGAGTTTACTTTCTTTATTCATTTTTCCCTAGACATAACATAACATAACATTACATAGGATAGTTGCTGAGAGGAGACGCCTAAGTAACTGGTACTTCTTATTACCATCTGGGCCAGGTAACTTTATTGTCTGACTAGCCTTATGACAACCATATACCATTGCTCATTTCTGAAATTGGGAGGTTACTTATAAGACCAGATTCTTATCTGGCTAGTCTATCCTGTGTATCATCTGATACACCTTTTTATCTTATTATCTTCTAACATCAACACCAAATAACCTCTCGTGACATTCAGTCTTCTTATAATTTCCTACATTTATTCCACCCGACATTCCTTTTATGACAGTTAATGAAGTGTATAACTATCTTATTGGCCTTAAGGATAATAGCTCATCAGGGCTTGACGGAATTAGTAATCGAATACTGCGTTACGCCGCACCAGCTATTAGTGATTCACTAACTTTTATATATAATCAATGTATTGCTAAAAGTTATTTTCCTTCAGCCTTTAAGATTGCCAAAGTATATCCTCTCTTCAAACCTGGCTCGTCAGATAACAGTAATCTTGGTAACTATAGACCTATTTCTCTTTTATCATCGCTTTCTAAACCACTAGAAAAACACATACATAAAGCAACACTACATTACCTAGTTAGCAATGACTTGCTAATTGACAGTCAGTCAGGGTTTCGACAAAAGCATTCATGCCACACAGCTCTAACTAAGATGATAGACAACTTGCACCTAAACATAAATAACGATAACATATGTGGAGCAATCTTTGTAGACTTTAGGAAAGCATTTGATATGTTAGATCACGCTGTTTTAATAAGAAAATTAGAAACAATGAAAGTTAACTTTAAACTAGTGACATTACTTAAATCATTCCTGTCCGACAGACAGCAAGTAGTGTGGTACAATAACTCCTTGTCAAGCCCAACTATTATTGACACTGGTGTTCCTCAGGGTTCTATTCTCGGCCCTCTACTTTTTTCCATTTACATAAATGACCTTCCACTACACATCGAGCACTCATCCTGTGACCTATTTGCCGATGACTGTACCATTTATACTAGTGATAAAAGTTGCAACACGCTAGAAATATTATTACAAAGCGACACAGACAATCTTATTAAGTGGAGCAATGAAAACTGCATGCAAATAAATATCACTAAAAACAAAATGTATGATAATATCAACTAGACAAAAATTACAAAACTCGCCGAAAACAACACTTCAGCTCTACATTGGAACCTCTTTAATTGAAAATGTAAATGAATATAAAACACTAGGACTCATAATTGACCAACATTTAAGTTGGAATTCGCATGTACAAGCACTGACCAAACAAACGGCACAAAAAGTTTACCAGTTAGCTAAAATCAAACATTTCCTAGATGAGGAGACACGAAAAATGTTCTATACATCCCAGATACAAACACATCTAGACTATTGTTCCACAATTTGGGATGGCTGCACCATGTCCAACACTAAAAGACTCTTTTCATTACAAAAACGTGCAGTGCGCCTAATTTCAGACAAAAACCTCACACAGTGTGTAGACGCATATACATATCTTAACATATTACCACTAAGAAAGCGCCTTCTCTTCAACAAAGCCAAATTTATTCACAAAATCTTGTCACAGAATGCTCCAACGTATCTGTGGCCTATTTTCAAATACAGCGGAAGACGCAGTCAACGCTTAAATAAATTACACATGCCCAAGCCTAGGCTCGACTTATTCAAGAAAAGTTTAGCTTTTTCTGCTGCTCATCTGTGGAATACTCTTCCACACGACTTAAAAAATACTCTTAGTCCATATTCATTCAATCACAGACTTTTCAAATACATCATGAGTGCAGATTATATGCCACCCTAATTTCGTTATGTTCTTAAATAATTACGCTGTCACCTCAGGGGCGCATTCCCATAGTCAGTTATGACTGAAGGGGCTATTATTATTATTATTATTATTACATAACATCATATGTAGGTTTTAAAGTTAATTTTGTCCTGTTTAGTATAAATTATGATACGCATCTGTAAATTTGTGTAACTGTTATTGTACTGTTACAATGTTGGGATTTTGTTTTATTGTACTTTCTTGTTATTTTATTATTTAAGTAACATTTAGGATACGTGTGAGAATAAATAGATTAACTATGGAAGAAGAGAGAAAGGAAGGGCAGAATGTTAGACGGGCCTGCGTGACCAATTCTAAACCCTTTGAAAATAAAGTTCGTTCGTTCGTTCGTTCTATCTATCTATCTATCTATCTATCTATCTATCTATCTATCTATCTATCTATCTATCTATCTATCTATCTATCTATCTATCTATCTATCTATCTATCTATCTATCTATCTATCTATCTATCTATCTATCTATCTATTCTATCTATCTATCTATCTATCTATCTAACTATCTATCTCCGACTATATCTATCATCTATATCATGTCCTATCGAATCAAATCAACTATACTACTACTATCTATCTTCTGATAATCTCAGAAAAGAACAATAATAAGAGAAGGAAGAACGTTGGGCCTAAATAATGTGCAAGAGCTAAGAGGAGTGGCGTCACAACGAACAACCTGGAGAGCACTGGTTTCTGCCTTATGCGCCGTGTTTGGCGCTTATTATTATTATTATATTATCTATCTATCTATCTATCTATCTATCTATCTATCTATCTATCTATCTATCTATCTATCTATCTATCTATCTATCTATCTATCTATCTATCTATCTATCTATCTATCTATCTATCTATCTATCTATCTCTGATAATGTTTGTACTTTTCAACATATGTTATGTCATGCTTATAAGTAATTAATGTTAATATGAGTGTGCTATATTATTATTTTACTTTACAACGTTGAATTCCTTGAATTTGATATGTAAAATGCATATGAGAATAAATGAATTCAGTATGAAAGGTGAGAGAAAGGAAGGGCAGAATGTCAGACGGGCCTGCGTGCCCAATTCTCAACCCTTTGAAAATAAAGTTCGTTCGTTCGTTCGTTCGTTCGTTCATTATCTTTTTTTTTCCTTGTGAACTTTCTGATCCGCTTGCTATGACTTTTTATGGAGTATTTTAATTTTATCTTGCATCTGATTACGGTTATGTAATAGAAGAGCCAAGTCATCGGCAAAATCTAGATGATCATAATTAACCATATTTAACACCTTATTTGTGACCTTTAGGTGGATGGTTTGAAGAAGGGGCAATGTGGTCGCCGTAGGCCGAGAAAGGTTGTACACCACTGATGTGTAAGGTGTGAGGTTCGCCCAAACACTTCATTCACAACTTCCAAACAACCATTCACATACAGTAGAACTCCATTTATCCGAACCCCATGGGACCGAGCATCGTTCGGATAATCAAATGTTCGGATAATTGGATTACATGATGTATCGAGTACATGTACACATATTTCTAAAAATAATTAACAATCACAAGGAAAATACACTATAAAACATATTTACTTGTACTGTAATAATAATACCCACACTGTATTAGATCACTGTATCACCAAAATCTTTCATTACACTGCAGTGCATGTACTACTTGTATTAATTATTTTTGTTAAGAAAGAGAAATGTTTTCAAAATAACATTACAAACAATTCAAAACCAGGCGCAACTTACGTATACATGTACTTGCACAAATGTAGCCCACTATTTAAAATAATGAGGAATCCTCTTTTGCGCCAAACTGGATAGTCTGCTTTTGGCTGCTAAGTCCCGCATTCTCTTCAACAGCAGAAGCTGTGTAGGACAGCTGTCATCTTCTTGCTCGTACCAAGCCATCGCTGTTTCTAGTGCTATAAAGGCCTCTTCAGGACTTGGTCGACGTTTTGGGTTTTCTTCATAATCTACAAGTACATCATGTACTTCTGAGGAGTCTTCATCATCGGTCACTACATGTATTTGGTTTTCTTCTTGCACAAAAGACAAAATTTCTTCGTCATTCAAAAACTGAAAACCAGAATCATTATCATCTTCTAGCCACATGTGTGCATCATCTTTGTCACAGTCCGAAAATCCGGGCATTGCTTGAAACAGTTCCACAACTTCATTTATACAATCATCATTTGTGTCCACTGCAGTAGTTTCATTTCCTCCTTTTTTCCCAAGCAATCTATTCCAAGCCTTGTTGAGATTATCTTGTGACAGGGTGGTCCAAGCATCAGCTTACATATAGCAGCAGTCTTTGAGATTAAGCTTTTTTTGAAAACGCCACCATACTTTCTTCATCTTCAGCCAACAATAAACGACGCAGGACTTCCTTCTTGTACATCTTTTTAAGCTTTGCTATACCTTTATGTTTGTCTAATATTAATTTACTGTTTACAGGCCTCGGGTTTCCCTTCCTTATGTGTTATTTATGTTCATACAATACCAGAAACCTACCCACTGTTCTATACTATTGTCCTTTAGTCTTCTACTATTTACTGGACCCAGTATCAAGGTCTTTGTCTTGTTTGGACTGACACATACTGTTAATAGTGGAACAACAGAAGTGATTGCGTCATTAAGGGGCTGAGTTGCCCACTGTATACTTCCGGTGTTATCTTGTGTTTCTTACTGATAAATAGCCAGTAAAGCATCTTTTTTTGGGGATGCCTAGCTGGCCGTGGGGTCAGTGTGATTCGCTTGATAGCTAGGCGGAGTTGTCGTACGGAAGGTACGGGGTTCGAACCCTGGGTAAGCCACTCACGTCTGTTGTTTTTCTGTTGTCCAAGTGTTCTACTTCTTTATTTCTTACGAGTGCCTGAAAACATACCTTTATGTTTGTCTAATATTAATTTACTGTTTACAGGCCTCGGGTTTCCCTTCCTTATGTGTTATTAACGTGACTGGTGGAGACTGATTTTTTTTTTTCTGGAAAAAGTGTTCGGATAATTGGATGTTCGGATAATTGGGGTTCGGATAAATGGAGTTCTACTGTATAACATTTACACATAAAAGTTCAACATCGTATTCACACACAACATTAGTGCATATTATCTAAACTAATCATTCTTAAATAACACGCACGGAAATAATTCACACATAACATACGCACGAATCATCCAGATAAATAATTCACACAACAGTTAAGACGAATAATCTGCCCATATTTACAACTATAACGTACACATTTAACATAATTGTAAATTATTCTGACATGTTGTTTACATATATAATTGACAAATAAAAGTTGCATAAGTTCTTTGCATGTATTTCACACATCTCATTAACATTCACACAATGTGTATTAACGATTAAAGCGGCTGCTGTGAAACTGACATTAGAAAGTAACAAATGAAAAAAGGTATTCAAATAAGTTTTACACATGACCAATACACTAGAATCACGTGATATTTTGGGATTGCCCTTCCTCAGCCACAATCACTAAGAGGGATCAAATATTGGGAATCTAGAAAGGCTATAACAAAAAGTGACAAACGAGTGAAAGAAATAATAAACAGATGAAAATTCTAAGAACTATATGACAATTATAGGGCCAAAGAACAAGGCAGGAATATACATAAACAAGAACAAACAGTCAATTAAAAAATAAATAAATAAACAGAAAAACGTCAAGAAACTAAAAGCAACCAGGAAAGAAAAAAAAATCAAATGCAACAAAGTAACAAATTAGAAGAGAATAGTTAACCAGGCTAGATGCTCATCATTTACGTGTAGCCCTCAATTTATACCGGGGATGAGTTCATGAATGAATTGGATTCGGCGTAAATTGACACCATTTTATAATATAAGTCAACGGAAAGTCAGTGGTTTATGTTCCAGGCATCCAAACATTGACTAACAATATAATGCTTGTGTATAAAGCTCTAAAATAAAGTCAATAAAATAAAGCAAATAAAGTACAGTAAATAAAATTTAAATAGAAAAAAAAAGAAATAGTTTGTAAACTTATAACCAACAAAGCAGTGGCTTTAGTCTTTCTGCTTTTTTTTTTAAAGAAAGCATGCAGTGTTTACTGTCATGATATCTTGTTCCTTTCTTTCAAAACCTCATAATAAGAGCTCATGGCTGTCTTAAGGCTCCTCTTTGCTGTAGCACACCGCTCTTAGTAGTGCTTAGTTTGGCATAGCTCATCAGTGACTTTCTCCACGTCCGAAAGGATCACGTGGCAACTCTCTTGTCTTCATTTTTTAGCAGTGGTTCTATTACGGGAACCATATTTTAGCAGTGGTCCTATTACGGGAACCATATTTTAGCAGTGGTCCTATTACGGGAACCATATTTTAGCAGTGGTCCTATTACGGGAACCATATTTTAAATTGTCTTCATTTTTCTTATTGGAAACTCTTCATCCTCTATTTCCTCCATCTCGTTTTGATGGTTTAACTGTACGGGCAGTTCTTCCAAGTCTTCATTGAATAGAGGTTCTCCTTGGCCTTCCAACGGTTCTTCTACGTCGTCATACGTAAAATAGTTCAGGACACTCTTTAACAAATACATTTTTACAAGTGTTGATAATAATACGTAATAAGGACTTACATGATAACAACCTAAAGCATGAGAATGACAGTAGAGGCAGCTATGCTGATACACTATCATCAAGAGCACCCATAGAAGGTGCATTGGACATGGATAAGAGAGAAATACTGAAGGCAATTCATGATCGCCTATTAGAGAATAACACCGCAATCGATGAATCATCAAGGCTAAGATTGCTGGAATTTGGCATCAAACGTAAGACCAGCAGGGATGGACGAATGAGAGGACACATCTGGTGTATATACAACCAGTGCACAACAGGAACAATTAGCATTCATACCCTTCGACATTTGCTGAGGGAGACTGAGCACCTATGGGTTTGCCTGGAGTGCAAGGACGTCGATTCTGATCAACAATAACGTAAGAATAACAATAAATACTTGTAACTATAACATTTAATATTAGTTTAATAAGACACTTTCAAATATACTTATTCTTTTCATATTTTACATATGTTTTTTGTAACCTTCGGCGTTATTTTGAATCGGCGTAAATTGAACCAGAGCAAACCAAGGGCTACTTGCATAATGGTTGTTTCATAATTACTATGTTTTCCCAGATGTTAGTTAACTGTGTCATTTTCACACAACCTTTATATATTTCTCTACTTTGTTTTCTGCATGTGACTGTGTGTGACTGTGACTGTGTGTGACTGTGACTGTTGTGACTGTGACTGTGTGTAACTATGTGTGACTGTGACTGTGTGTGACTGTGTGACTGTGACTGTGTGACTGTGACTGCGTGTGACTGTGTGTGACTATGTGTGACTGTGACTGTGTGTGACTGTGTTGACTGTGTGTGACTGTGTGACTGTGACTGCGTGTGACTGTGTGTGACTATGTGTGACTGACTGTGTGTGACTGTGACTGTGTGTGACTATGTGTGACTGTGACTGTGTGTGACGAAGGGTTCTCCCGAACCGTCCGGTGATTCTATTGTATTGTACATTTCTAAAGCTGACTTCAATACCATGTTGATTATCGTTGAACTCTTGAGCATTCACACATTACACTTACATAACAACTATTAAAATAGGCACACAGTTTAATTCTTCAATTGTCAATGGACACATGATAGAAATGAGTATTGTCTAAGTTTATCCAGTTTTATCTCTTTACATCGACAACAAGCCATGATGATGTGTAACATACAACGTCATCTCGTTTATGGGGAACATCATTCACAGGTCATACAACTATGTCACTCTCAGGTTAATCTACTGCCAGGTCAAACAAACCACTTTAATTGGACTCAGTAACAATGAACCGGTGATTGTTGCGTTTCTAGTCCATAACAGAAATCAAAACATTCACCTTGATAAAATAGGAAATTATATTAAGGCGCATAATGACAAGCTTGTATTTTGTGGCTTGCTGTCTAGAACAGAAGTTTTCAAACTGTGCGTCGCGGCTCCCAGGGGCGTCGCGGCCCTCGGCTAAGGGTATCGCGGTGGCTTGGGAAAAGTGTTGGGCTCGATATTATGAGCCAAGGTCCATCAATAAATATAGATCTTCGTAGGACGACATGTTTGCGCCGAGGTATTATTACATGTACCAATACGTGTCATTAGGTACTAGAAGTTATTGACAAATGCACCATAAAACTCCAGAGCAGGTCTATGTTACGAACAGCTGATCACTAACTCTGATGTCATCATGGCGGATGCTGGTGTTAAGAGATGAGATGACCCAACAGCGATCGTCCAAGCCGACTCTGTTTACGAGCTGTGCGCTAGTGACCTCTAGCAGGCTGGCTTGTTATTACTACTGTTTTGGTAGATGGCAGTCGGAGTCGTACCACGTGTCACAATAATTAAAATCAGTCTGGTCTTGCTGTTTTGTAGTTTGGACGTAGTTTTGTCCAATGCAGTTTGTTTTAAATTGTGTTGTGTAACTGTCTCTGTTTTTCAGACAGTATTTATACATTTTTAATTAAGTGTGCAAAACGAGATATTTCTGAGGCGTCGTGCAGTTCTAAAGACGAACGGAGACGAAAACATCGGAAGTATGACGACAGTTACCTGCACTACGGGTTTACGTGCACTACTGTGGGAAATGCCCACAGTGTGTCATTTGTTTTAAAGTTCTGGCCAGTGAAAGTATGCTTCCCAATAAAATGAGACGACATTTGGAATCAGTTCATGGCAGTTTGGTGAACCGACCACTTGAGTACTTTTCTCGCAAGTTAAAAGAAATGACAGAACAAAAAGCAACATTCACTAAACAAACTACGATTCCTTCAAAGGCTCTACTTTCATCTTACAAAGTTGCTTACCATGTAGCAAAGAGCAAGAAACCCCACACCATTGCGGAAGACCTTATCTTACCTGCTGCTGTGGACATGGTGTCTACTATGATAGGTGAGTCTGCCGCCAAGCAATTGCTGAGTGTGCCTTTGTCAGATAGCACTATTAGTCGTCGAATAATTGAGATGGCTGACGATGTTAATGACCAGTTGATTGAAAAACTCAAATGTGATTTCGCTATTCAACTAGATGAAGCTACAGATATGCACAATGATGCGTATCTAATCTGTTATGTGCGATTTATAGATGACAATAAGTTCTTTGAGGATCTTCTTTTCTGCAAAAACATCAAATCTGGAACAAAAGCAGCAGACCTCTTTGAAATACTGGATTCTTTTATGGAAGAAAACAACATTAACTGGCAGAAATGTGTAGGTCTGTGCCCTGATGGAGGTCGTTCAATGGCAGGTGTCGTGAGAAATTCTAATCCACATCTATAAATTAAAAGTAAATGTAAAGCCTAACGAATTAATTCAATAAAGGAAAGAAGAATGGTAAAAGAACAGTGCGGTCACAATAGCGTACGCCTGTGTTATAGAACGTCATACTAGCTAAACAAGAAATCCCCTTTTTCTACTTCGTCTGCATAATTGTAACGCTTTCACGTTTGCTAGTAAAGCCTACTGCATCAAATACACGCGTTTCTAAAAATAAAACTGGTACTGTGTTTCTTAGAAAACCTTGTGATAGACACACTGCGTAATGACCTAGATTAATATTACATTAATGTCATTTTATGCACTACGTAAACGAAAAGACAGACGGGCTTAGAAGAGAGAGAGAGAGAGATGTACGGAGGAACGCATGCAATACGACCACGTCGGCTCGCGATTGAAAATTAATGCCACCCCACGCGAAGGGCATGCAGGCTTGCTTTTTTTCAACTAAACAGTAATAAAAAACACTACCAATACGAGGTAAGGTTTAAAAAAAAACATGGTTAATGCTTATTAGGAAACATGACACAATACTGTTTTACGTCTGAAATCCTGACATTAGCCTGACAGTACAGAAGACACCCCATCGTATAGAAGTGAACGGGTGGTAGAAGAAAATACATATTTTGAACGCAGCCACTTAGCTCCATTAAACTTATATATTTGGGTGCCTTAGGACTTGCTGACAAAGAATATGTTAGGTGTTAAGCAAATAGTCTAATAATTAACAAATTATAGCCAAAATACTATAGTGGTGTTGTCTGACAACACAGGATCATATTTGCTCATAATGGCGTGTTTGGACACTGCTTTAGAGGAAATGAGGCCACCACGTTAGATCCGATTTGATTGGCTAGAATTATATGTAAGGCGAAACATGATTAGTCGACTGCAAATACTATTTTTGGTTGTTAATGGAAACGATAGGAATGGTACATTTTTTTCAAAAGCTTTTGTAAACATGGTCTCATTGGCTAGACCATTTAATATTGTCAATTAGGAGCGACAGTTCAGTGCCACTTTTTGAAAATAAACTTTGTAGAAGCAAGTGCGTTGAGAACCAGCTCATATTTTTCTAATAAAAGCCTGGGACAGAGGCAGATCGGAATTGTGCCATAACTCATCGCCAGTCAACGTACTTGTTTAATATTTCCTTGAATTGTGGTAAGCTAGACATATTTGATATCTTTTTGATGAAAATTGAATGTGAATTGATAATTTATGTCTGTATATGTGTGTGGTTCAGTAACAAACATGAGGCAAAGCCTAGATATTGCTCCACCATGGAAAAAACTTGTCGGAGAGGAGTATAACTGCATGGGATTGCCAAATAGTACTATGACACCTATCTTATTGAATAGAAGGAAATAATGCTGGAATTGCAGAGGCGTTGTAACCATTAGGGAGAGGAATACTGGTGTATATTGTTTCATGAGAAGCTAGCAGTTGGCCTACCGCGCTGAACTCTGTGTTTGTTATGTATTGTGCTTCAGTGTGGAAATAGATTATAAATTAGTTCTGAAGTAGGAGGTACAACCTTCTTGTTTCAGGGACCGTGGTACTAAAGTATTAAAACAGCACCTGGTCTGAGTTTTGCTGAATCCAAAGGCTGGTAGCATACTCCTTGGTCAAGATATCGACCAGTGTTGTTTCTCAAGAAAACGGTGAAGCAAGCGAGCAGAGGAGTCAGTTTGCCTGCCGCCCACACAGAAGTTAAGATTTCGTTGGCCAGAGCAGCTCAATCTTGTGTATACCCCCTCTAAAATTGACTGTACATTAAATCAAGAGGGACAGTTATTTGTTTCAAATAACAGAAACTGTGAACCTTTCCAATATTATTTCCACCAGAAACAAACACATGAAGTCATGATGACAAACAACAACCTAGCTTGAAAAGCCAGTATTACCTCATAGTACTACATCACAACTTACACACATATTGTAATAATAATATATGTCAATACAAAGATCCTATCTATAAATTGTGTACATACAACTTGTGATTACATTTGATTGTGATTCCTGGTTCACTTTGTAGTTGAATCAGGATATCTATTATTGAAAGGAATTAATACATATTTTAAAAGTTAACACTTGACTTATTAAGATAGTCTTATAGAGTGTTCTACGTATGTGAGTGTCACAGTGTTGTAAAGTATTGTGGATTAAATTAAATTGTTTATCTGTCTGTTGGTTGCTGTGAACATACACTTCATCACTATCATAACCCTAGACATTCAACGTAGTCATCACAATATTCCAGAATAAGTCTGACTGAGGTCTAAATGTGGTAGCAAAGTAAGGTCATCTGTAACACACCACACTTATTATATACAGATACCTTCACAGCTGATCTCAGTCAGTACATTAAGTCCCCTATAAATATTTATATCATCCCACTTTACCACAGCTGGCTGCTATGGCGGACTGCAAGCCTTGATTCGGAAGAAAGCACCTTTCTGTGTCTGGACTCATTGCATCATTCACAGGGAAGCACTGGCATCCAAAAACATCAGCCCTGCCCTTAATGAAGTCCCTCAATCGGTAATCGAAGTAGTAAATTTCATTAAAACGCGGCCACTAAAGTGCAGGTGTTTCGAGCAAATGTGCATCTACATGGGAGCTGAACACACTTCGCTATTTTATTATTGCAACTCTTGCTGGCTTTCACGCGGAAATGTCATCAAAAGGGTGTATGAACTCAGGAATGAGCTTTATTGTTATCTTGTCGAAGAAAAACATTCTAGTTCTGAAAAGTTCGTGGACAACGACTTTGTTTTGAAGCTAGCATATCTTTGTGATGTCTTCGAAAAACCGAATACTTCAAATGTGTCCCTTCAAGGTACTGATACCCATATTCTGCAGCTGTCAGATGGAATGTCGGCCTTCAGAAAAAAATTGCTATTGTGGACGGAAAAGTTAGACAAGAAAGACGTAAATTACTGCTTTCCTTCTCTGCACACCTGTTTAGAAGACAATGACTTGGAGCTGAGTGAAGAACTGAAGGCTGTGTTTGTTGACCACTTAACACAGCTCAGTGTTTACTTTGGCAAGTACTTTTCAGAAGAGACTGACCAACACACCTGGATCAAAAATCCCATCAGTACAGAACTCCCATCTACACTCACTACTAGAGAGCAAGAACAGCTTATTGATATTTCATCGGACTCCACACTGAAATCAAAGTTCGACTCTTCATCACTACCAGAGTTTTGGAGCTTGGTGAACCAGGAATATACAGAAGTAGGCAGCAAGGCCCTACGAGTTTTGATTCCATTTGCAACAACCTATTTGTGTGAGACAGGGTTTCTGCATTGGCCGCCATCAAAACAAAATAAAGATCGCGATTGAACATCAAGAAGGAGATTCGAATCGCAATTTCCAAATTTGTGCCCAGATTTGAAGAACTGATGATGAAGAAGCAAGCTCATCTTTCTCATTGACTTTGTGACTAGTACAAGGTGTCATAAAACTGTAAGTTGATTAAATTAATTTAGTTTTTCAATTACAAAATAAATACAGTCTTATTTATTTTGTGTCCGAAACTTAACTTATTTACCCCCCACAATTGGTATCAGATGTAAAATATGCACATTCCGAAGTCATTAATATCTTTTGGGGTACAATTGCTTATGTATAATATATAGTATAGAGAGGAGCCGCGGTGATTTATGCACAGGTTAAGGGAGCCGCGGACCAAAAACGTTTGAAAACCTCTGGTCTAGAAGTTTGTCATTTACTTCCAACAGCGTCAGGGACACATGTCTTGGTCCTGGTATAACATCTAGTACTCACGAAAATGGCCTGGATCGTCTGTTATCACCTTATTTTGCTTTACTAGATTACAGTGCATGCTCTATCTACACTGTTCAACACGTCACAAATGTCCAGATTCCATAGACGTCAATGGTTGATGATTATAATATTATGAACTACCTCGTACTAGCAACTTGATGACTATAATATTATGAACTACCTCGTACTAGCAACTTAATGACTATAACATTGTGAACTGCCTCGTACTAGCAACGATGACTATAACATTATGAACTGCCTCGTACTAGCAACTTGATGACTATAATATTATGAACTACCTCACACTAGCAACTTAATGACTATAACATTATAAACTACCTCATACTTGCAGCTTGATGGCTATAATATTATGAACTACCTCGTACTAGCAGCTTGATGACTACAGCATTATGAACTACCTCGTACTAGCAACTTGATGACTATAACATTACGAACTATCTCGCACTAGCAACTTCGCACTTTGATCGTTGGATTCAATTTAATAAAACAGACGAATCTCACTTTATAAAACAGACAAAAAGTATTGATCCGAGCAGCGCCCGATTGACAGAATGGTTAGACCTCTTGCTTTTCAAGGCAGAGGGACCAAGATTGAAGCCAACTCACGTCACACTCCAATCTAGCCAGCTGTAGAAATGGGTAACTGGCTCTGTTTTGAGTTAGGGAAGGACCTTCACCTTTGTGTTTATTAACTGGAGAAAAAAAGTTAGAGCAGTATAATGTTATGGGGGAAAAAACATCGTCTTGAAGGAATGAACGAGTAAACATCCACGTGTGCTCCATTCGGAGTATATGCGCACCACCAACGTTACTCTCATGTAGAAGTCTGCATAAAAGCACTTTCATTGTCCCTTGCAGTGGCGTTTTGTGAAGCAACTGTTGTACACTGCCTCATCGTTGTCGCTTCTTACGATTGCCTGGTGGAAAATAGCGTTGTTCTTTCTCTGTCTATTGACAGACACTTGTGAACTACCTCACGAGGTCGTCTTGATGGCATGGTCATCATTTAGTGGAGTCTCCTTTGAGGACATACACATACAAGAAGAGTGGATATGTGGGTATAATTTTCAGGACTTAATTTACTTTAGAAGCCCGTGAAAAATGAATTAGTGACCTGTCATACGCCACGCCCCTTCCATCCGCCAGACGCTGAAGGCGTAGCTAAGTCTCTCGTGTGCCATGTAGCCACAGCTGGACGGGTAGTACTTCATCTCGGCCTCCTCGGTCCTCAAAATGTGGAACAAGAAGTCAATGTACCGACACGCCAGCTTCAGCGTCTGAATCTTGCTTAGCTTATCTGACGGCATGGTCGGGATGATTTTTCTTAGCTGTGAGAACGCTTGATTTAGCGACTCTGTCCTCTGACGTTCTCGAATGTTCGCAATGCACCTTTGTTCCTGATGCTCCTCCATGGTCTGGTGATGTTTCTTCCGGGATTTTCTGGCTGCTTCACAGGTATTGTCTTCTGATTGGTCTGGTCTGAGTAGTCTCTTCCTCGACCTCTGCTGCAGATAATGGTCGCCTTTAATGCCGTCTCCGTAACTGTCCTCAGAGGAACACGACCTGGGAAATTCCTGAGGAAGAACACAACAGATAATTGCGTTAATGATCGATGACATATTTCTGTACTCTAAATTTTGCTAAATGTGTTCATAAATAATAGATTAAAATATGTATGCTGCAATCCCCCGTAAGAAATAAAAAAGTAGAAAACAGGACTACAGAAAAGGAACAGAAGTGACAGGCTTACCGGGGACTCGAACTCAGGACCATCCAAACGGGTACCACATATGAGCAGAAAAAAACTTAAAAAAAGAAAAAAGCCACTCGTGTCTTACCAGGGCCCTAAAGGGGAGCAAAGAACAGTAACATTGTAACGTACCATGCGTATCCTGACAGGCGGACTAAGAAGTGTTGGGCATAAGGGTTAGCTACTCGATCGTGTAGAAAATGTAAACTAACAAACGTCAACAAATATGGCGCGGTCACTAATATGAGTAATTTAAATTCTACTTGGTTCTGTAATAAAGTTACTGTCGTCTGCCTATATTTGTTATTTTATTTCTTTGTAATATAGCTCTTCTCTGGCATTCTTCTACATTTATCGTGTCCAAGGAACAACAAAACTTGTATATACGAGTATTTCACTGTGAATATAAAATGTATTGCAGGTAACATCATATGTGACGAAATTTCTTAACATCTTTTTACTGTATGCTCATACGCACAACCACGCCTATGTGGCTCTAATAGGTCAATTACTAGAGGTCACAGGGATGTGGTTGTCAAAAAGAATGCTGCGACTAATAGCTAAAAATAGTAATGATGATGTCATGAAAGAGGCCAGTGTGGACAGGAAGTTTATTCTTCAAGCTAGAAGGAAACAATCTTTCATTGGGCGTGTTATGAGAAGTTGGAATATGTCATGACTACAGGAAAGATTGAAGGAAAACTATGAAGATGACAAAGAGAAAAGATACTGGATAATATAACTTCATGGCACGAAACCATGAGACCAACAACAGAATAGATAAACAGGACTGGAGAGAGGAAGTTGTTGACAGATGTGATCTCCTACGCCGCCAGGCACGGTACGTAAAAATACGAAGAAGACGTAGAAGTTGACATGCATGTGGCAAATATGATACACAGTGAAATAACAGAATTTTTACATTCCCACCATAATATTAATTGACACGTTTATAATATTAATTGACACGTTTATAATATATGAAGGAATAGTATCTTCGCCATCACCATCATTTATATTATCATCAAAACATTTCTGCTGTGGCGGATATAGCAATTGTCCAAGGGAGGGGCGATAAATCAGAATGATAAGACTTCCCCTGCGCGCGCCCCCTCCCCCACTACTTATTTACAAATATTTTTGTACAATAAAAAAAAATAACGAATTTAGAACAATAAATAAATTTGACAACTTGATAGATTTATTGTACAGTAACTCAAAAAAAAATTCATTTTTATAAAAAAAAAAAAAAGAAAACAACTATCCAATACCATAATTCCCGCCGTAAGTACTTCGGTCGGTCGGTCAGTCACATTTTGCACACTGTCATTTGCGCACTTTTTCTATTTTCGAGAGAGTACATTAACTTTCAACCACAGCTTAGGGGGTGCAACTGTGGTTGAAAGTTAGAAAATAATTGTTTTGTTTCCCCTTATTTGTACTCTCGCGAAAATAGAAAAGTGTGACGGTGTGCATTCAATCAACAGACAATCAAGATACTCTTCTGTCCAGTTTCATTCGGGAAACGGATTTAACTCATCATTTTTCTTAAAAATAACCTTAAAATGTAAGTTTTTTAATTTTTTCTTCAAGGCAAAATTTTACTTTAAAGTTTGCAGACTTATTATTATGGATCAAAATCATAAGATGGCTAAAAGGAAGAGACGATCGCGTCATTCACAGCGAGCAAACAGTTTGATTGTGGAAAGAAGCCAACAACTTGAACTGGAGA
Organism: Oreohelix idahoensis; assembly: GCA_024509875.1. Classification (NCBI taxonomy): domain Eukaryota; kingdom Metazoa; phylum Mollusca; class Gastropoda; order Stylommatophora; family Oreohelicidae; genus Oreohelix; species Oreohelix idahoensis. The sequence continues at coordinate 16,930 of JAMPIV010022214.1, forward strand.
CAGGAAAGTGCGGAGATGCAGATTAAATCAACAGACAATCAAGATACTCTTCTATCTAGTTTCATTCGGGAAACGGATTTAACTCATCATTTTTCTTAAAAATGTAAGTTTTTGGATTGTTTCTTCAAGACAAAATTTTAATTTAAAGTATTACAGACTTATAATTATGGATCAAAATGATAAGATGGCTAAAAGGAAGAGACGATCGCGTCATTCACAGCGAGCAAGCGAGACTGTAGAAGAAGCAGCAATGTAATACGTGTAACAGAAACAACACACTATAATTAAAAAAACCTACCAATTTTGGCGGGTTGTTGCTAGTTTATAACATAATTACATAAAAGTAAGGTACCCCTACAAAGAAACAAAATTTGATAAAAACGTATACATATTTTATATTATAGTGTAACTTTTTATTTCAGATTGGCCGCTCGAGTTAGAAATTATACGTCTCTTGTCAAAAAGTCCTATGTTTTTGCGGCTCCAGTGTAGACCCCTTGTGTCGCCTGCCTGGTGCTATCTTTTGTGTCATTGTTGTGTGGTGGTTCCCTTTATTGTCTTTCATTGTCCCGCCACGTAGAATTACTTGCACACAACGTTCGTAATGTGGCCTGCGTGTATTATGATGATTGTCATGTTTGATCGTATGTAAGTTCGTCTCACTACCCCTCAACAGGCAGGTGGAGTTGATGTTAAGGTTATGATTCTGCTATTTCTAGATGACCAACAGATCACAAACACAATGATGAATGCTTTCAACTCGATGAGTGACTTGACTCTAACAGCGATGACCAACAACTAGAACGTTTATTTACAGGATCAAATGTTGACAATATGACATGCTCAATCGTCTTCCTCTCTATGTATTCTTTGTATTCATGTCATTACTTCTGTACTTATAATGCTGACCGTATTTTCAAATGTTGTCTCTATTGCTGTCTCTAATGCCATATCAATTGGAGGCCGACCTCTTTGCAATCTACGTTTTGCTGATGATATCGATCTGATAGCTGGAACAGAATCAGAACTTCAAGACCTTACCTCTAGACTGGAGGAAGTAACAAGAACATATGTGATGGAAATTAATATAGAAAAAAGCAAGATATTGGTGAATAGCCATAAGAAACATGTTCCGACCAACATTACGTTAAATGGGCAAACGTTAGAAGAAGTTAACACCTTTAAATATCTCGGGTCCACTATATGTAGTGATGGGAGATCAAGTAAAGAAATCAAGACAAGACTTGAGATGGCCTCAGCTGCCATGACAAGATTGAATGTGATATGGAAAAGTAACATCAGTTTTCCTGTGAAGATCAAATTATATAAATCACTTGTATTATCTATTCTCTTATATGGGTGTGAGAGCTCGACACTCACTGCAGATACGGAGCGAAGGATTCAGGCTTTCGAGCACAAATGTTATAGAAGAATTTTGCGCATTTGCTATAAAGAGCACAAAACAAATGTCTATGTTAGAGAAAAGATAAACACCTATGCAGGCCACCAAGAACCACTTTTGTCAGTAGTGAAACGTCGAAAGCTTGCCTGGTTTGGGCATATAACTCGTCATGACTCCCTTTCGAAAATGATCCTCCAGGAAACAGTCAAAGGTAAACGGAGAAGAGGTAGGCAAAGAAAATCCTGGGCTGATAACATCAAAGAATGGGCAGGACACGGTTTTTCCACACTTGTACGCATTGCTGAGGATAGAGAGCAGTGGAGGACCCTGTCTGCTGATGCTTCCACCATGGCACCCCTACGACCCATGACGGGTTACGGGTTGAGATGATGATGAATGCTGTTTCTAATGCCTGCGGTGGTCATTGGCTTGAGAACCACTGCTATTGCTAAATTCTACTGTCATTTTAAATTCTTCATCTGGGTGCAAAAGCTTTGCACTAGTTGTCTCCTAACCTCTAATATAGTTAATCTGACTCTGTCTCTATTTTCTAGTAGGTATTGTATGGCATATTTGGTAGAGACTGGCCTAACCGTCAGGGGTAATAATTTTAGCCACAGTCTATGCTTCCCTACTTCTCACGTTTTAGTAGCTGTCTACTCTACTGCACTTCGACTACAAAAGTTTATCATGGCTGGTGACCTCACATACCTGCTGGTCTTGTAAACTCTCACACATGTCTCGAAACTGGCGTCACTGTCTCTCTTGTCATTTTGAATACCCAAATGTGTCTATCAGCTACAAAGGTGGTGTACCAAGCGACTTGATGGCTAGGCAAATAGTTTAGTATCTATTTCTGTGAACACAGAACCAACCACCTCAGTGGCTTATTCGTCCGAACGTACCATTAATCCTGCGCTTACCACATCAAAACTTTAATACAGCCAAAACTTGCTCCATACACTAAACAGGTAGTTTCCTAAAGCAGGGCTCCAAGGTAGGGTCCTTTTGGTGCGCCTCTTTTAGTTCCATAGGTAACATATTAGGTGCAGGCTCCCGTTCCTTCTTGGTTTGCCCTCTTGTGGTTACTGCTGCCACAATCGGCTCTGTCGGTCTCCCAATAAACACATATCTACAACCAAGTATGACTGGGTAGATCGGATCATCCATTACAGTCGCTTTGATAACACCTCTGACGAAATCAGAGTGTATCTCCACCAGTGCGATGGGAAGCGTTATTGGTGCATCTCCTTTGAAAACTCCACACAATTTGACGGTTTCTTCTGTCTCTTGACCAGGTTTGACCAAATGCCTTGAGACAATACAATCAAAAGACAAACCTGTATCAAACAGACAATAAGTTGAAGTCCCGTTCAATAAAACAGTTCCTCGCGTTGAAGGCCTCTCACCCTCAAGTTGAGAATCACTGACATTTCTCCTCCTTTGCGAGTCTGTTTGTAAGCAACCGATCCGATTTGTCCCGGTGTGCTTGCCCTGATCAGATGTCCCTTGTGCAGGGGCCTTCCCCTTGTCTTGTCCTTTCTGGCTGCGGTGCCATGCAGGACGGTTGGGCTGATCATGGTTGTTGGTGGGGTACCTGTTTTTGTAGAATTTCGATTTTTCATGAGGAGGATTCTGGGGTACAGTTTCTCTTTGGTTTTGGTGATGAGAAGAATGGGAAGACTGCTCTAGATTATTTTTTCGAGAAGGCTCATCTGTCGGTTTGCGTGTTGAGCCTGGCAGCTCAGCCAAGGCATGTACGTAACGCTCAAACTTACTGAGAATGTCTTCCAGCTTTACAGCACCTTGTTCAGTCAGAAATCTCCGGGTTTCATTTGACAATGTGCTTTTTATTTGCTCGGTTAAAATAAACTCTTCTAACCCTTCAAAAGTGGACAGGAGCTCTGAAAGCTCCAGGCACTTCGTCAAATATCCCTTCAGACATGAAGAGAACTGGTGAAATGTCTCGGTTCCTTCCTTCCTGCTGTTTCGGAACAGTTGCAAAAATTAGCGAGCGTTCATTTCGAAACGCTCTAGTAAAGCATGTCGTAGTTGTCTTGATGGCTGCTTCCCAGTTTTGCGTACGCATCATACACAGTGCCCTTTAAAGCCTGGGAAAGCTTCAAACACCATCTTGAACTTTCTAAACCATACAGTGTGGCCATTATCTCAAATTTCTCTAGATACGTGTCAATTTTCTCATTGGGGCTTGGGAAGGATTCTAGGGCAAAAGACATAGCTGTTAGTTGAGGAGATTGAGTAATGGACTGATCGGTTAAGAGTGACTGAGGTGAAGACGGCTCTCCGTTGCTAGAGCTCGACGCTGCACCGTGACTTTGGACCTCTAGAGTCTTAAGCGCCAGTTCATGCTGACGTCGTTGCTCATTCTCTCTTTCCTCATGTTGTCTCACTCGTTCCTCATGCTGTCTCTCTTTCCTCATGTTGTCTCGCCTTCTCTCGTTCGTTCGTCCTGCGAGCTTCCATTTCTGGCTCACTTCTCTTCTGCTCCAATTGACGGTCTTCTCTCTCTATCTGCCTAGCTTCCTCTGCTTTTTCCTTCTCTCTAGCTTCTGCTTCCTTCTTCTCCGCGTCATATCTATCGAGTTCTTCGTTGACAAAAGCTATCACTTCTTCTCCTTGTAATCCTGTTTCCCTTGCTTCCTCTCTTAGCATTGCTCTAAGTTTTGCACGCTCAGCCATGGCAAAATACTGACTGCGACTTACCCGAGAAAGAAAGAAGAAAAGGATACACTGCTCCCTAACCAATTACGAGAAAATAAAAGAAAAATAATAAATAAATAAAAAAATTTATCCGATTTTACTGTGTTACCTCCTCCCTGTTAGCAGTTATCTAATCTATCGCTGCAGTTACCCGGCTAAAGCTCCGAACACAGACGACATAACCCATAACAATGGCGGATCAGGCTAACAACTGAAAAACTACTATTACTACTGTGGAGGAAAAAAAAATTTTATATAAAATTTTAAGGAGAAAAAACAATTTCTCCCTTATTATAAATTCATCAAAACTCGTCCACACCTGAAGTCAGTTACGAGTTAGGGGAGGCTATTAACTTGGCGATAGCCAGAATGCTCTCCCTTTGCTAAGCTCACACTCCACTGCTCCCCCAAAAATTTTTGATTGATAAACAATCACGAGTACCAGCGGTTTTCTCTTTTTATATTTTTTTCCAAAATTATTATATAACAAATCTCCAACAAGGATTATCATCAAAATCTAACTGCATGAAGTCTAAGATGCTGTGGAAAGAAACAAGTTTCTAGGTTGTGTGGTCAGCACCCAGTAAAAGAACGTTGTCTAGGGGATAATTATTAAACAAAACGCACAGCACACTCTATCTAGATGAAATTTAAGAATCAATATCAGACGTTAGTCATTTATCTAGACTCAGACTTGGATCAAATCCTCGAGACGAGCCAATATTCTGTTGTGCTTGCTCCAGATCTAGATAAAATCCGGCGAACGAGCGACCATTCTGAGGTGCTTGTTCCAGATTTTAGATAAATCCTGCGGACGAGCGACTATTCTGTCGTAAATTTTTAAAGATAGGTCAGAAGATATTTATGGTCCCGTCTGAGTAGAGGTGATAGTGGTAAATATGTGAGAATAAGGTGTAAGAAAGAGATTTTCACGAGGGAATAGTGTAAGAGGAAGATCAGTCTCTGGAGTGAGTAGTTTCTCTAGTCCAGCCTATCTATACGACTATATTTTAATTTCAGACGACCTTTCTCTCCCTATATGAAATATAAGTTACACTACACACGCCCACGCACAAACAATTATGTGACAATAATACGCACAAACGTGAAAAACTATGGATAAGTGGGTATGGGTCTGACCGACACACTAAGTTAAGTTTTGTTTAGTTTATTATCACTTAAACTTTACAATATCAAACATATATATTAAATATAATCATGTTTACAGACATAGGAAAATAACCCAATAAGTGCCCTCCCCCCTGTTGAGAAAAGATCCCAAAAGAAGTTAATAACCCAAAGATCAAAGATTAACACTAGGGTATAGAGAATAAACAGTAAAGAAAAGAACAAAGTTCCTACTTAAGCTATCCAGTAAAATACTCAGGTTAGCGAAATTAAAAAAAAGAAGTGAGTACAATGATTGTAGCGAAGGAAAATATTTTCTCTCTCTCTCTGTCATCTATGGCCACAAACAATCTTGCTTACCTAATAACTGGTGTAGGTATCCCTTGAAAAATTACAATAGTATGTACCTATAGTGTCAGGTGGGTTTCCCAAATATGGCCCCAGACCAGCCTTGGTATCAAATAATAATTTCCAGGTGGTCGCCAAAGTTGGTGGGTTAATTTTTCCTGGATGAGCCCTGTATCACCGCATATAGTTATTGAAGCAAAACGTTTTCGGGGCGTTCACAGTCATAACAAAAGAGACAAATAGTTCCTGTATTGTCTTGCCTTTGGGTGCTAATACAACTGTTACGTTATAAAAAAAAACTGATGATGATAAATCCTATCGGCTTTTCTTTGGGGTGAGTACCGATTATGAAACAGTGTATACTCCTGGATAAAAATTCACCCCCTTTCCCCCTCCGACCCGGTAAAACACTCAGCGCACAATGTCAGTTATAATTTAACACGATGAAAATGTAATGCGCATTCTACTCTGTCACTTTATCCGTCACTCCTAGCATTATTTAGTCAGCTAAATCGTATCTTTTTGTGAAAAAAATTGGTTAATGCATTTTTCATTACTGAACCACTGATAAGAAAATATCTACGCGTTTGTTATTTCGCTAGTCTTAACACTAGGGAATAGCAGTTAATAAAAATGGTAAAGCTTTTAACACATTTAATACTTAAGCACAACTTATATTCATCATCTCATCTCAGCCCGTAACCCGTCATGGGTCGTAGGGGTGCCATGGTGGAAGCATCAGCAGACAGGGTCCTCCACTGCTCTCTATCCTCAGCAATGCGTACAAGTGTGGAAAAACCGTGTCCTGCCCATTCTTTGATGTTATCAGCCCAGGATTTTCTTTGCCTTCCTCTTCTCCGTTTACCTTCGACTGTCCCCTGAAGGATCGTTTTCGAAAGGGAGTCATGACGAGTTACATGCCCAAACCAGGCAAGCTTTCGATGTTTCACTATTGACAAAAGTGGTTCTTGGTGGCCTGCATAGGTGTTTATCTTCTCTCTAACAGACATTTGTTTTGTGCTCTTTATAGCAAATGCGCAAAATTCTTCTATAACATTTATGCTCGAAAGCCTGAATCCTTCGCTCCGTATCTGCAGTGAGTGTCCAGCTCTCACACCCATACAAGAGAATAGATAATACAAGTGATTTGTATAATTTGATCTTCACAGGAAAACTGATGTTACTTTTCCAGATCACATTCAACTTTGTCATGGCAGCTGAGGCCATCTCAAGTCTTGTCTTGATTTCTTTACTTGATCTTCCATCACTACATATAGTGGACCCGAGATATTTAAAGGTGTTAACTTCTTCTAACGTTTGCCCATTTAACGTAATGTTGGTCGGAACATGTTTCTTATGGCTATTCACCAATATCTTGCTTTTTTCTATATTATTACCAGAAAAACAGAATAATCCACACGAAGGCTATTAACACATTATTTCACATAGGTTCTAGCGTACGCGTTCAGACTATCCAAAATTTCCTGAGAGACTTGATAACTGACTTGGAGAGAAGGCAGTTTATATACAGATTTAGCATAATATATCTAAAAGATGTGAAAATTCACACCTTGTATCAGGGAAAATCAACGAGCTTGGCTTCCGAGATAAATGATTCTACGGTTCGCTCACTTGCGATGCCGAAACGACATCAGAAGGCATTACATGCGAACAGGCCTTCTTAGATTACCCCCCCTCCCCCCTGGCGTAGACCAAATACTTAAGTCCCCTGAACATGTCGGACATCAAAGGTGATCGGGACGTGTTATTATCGTCCTTGAGTTGATCAAACAAACAAACCGTTTAATTCTACGCGCGTCTGTCTAATTGCCGATAATTGGCAAATCAGCTCCCGTGAGAAACTCAGGTAAACGAACGTGATTCGCTCCCCTGGTAAACAGCCGGGTGCGAAAATTGGTAAACTCTCATCAGCACATGTAAACAGGAAAGGTAGGTGTGGCTTTAAAATATGAGTCAGACAGACAGCGAAGTTCGTGGTTTTTGCGTAGCAAAAATTAAAACACTAAATGGGGAAGCGAAGGTGTTCGGATTACTGGCTATATTTACATTTCCACGTCACAGTTATCATATAGTGTCTTATTTCCAAATTACTAAGTTGCCTAAGTCAAACGTCTTGTGATGAACAATGAAGAAAATCTCGTCACTATTTCGGCAAAATAAGAAAAGACTCGATTTGCACCGTGCAAGGTAAATTGAACGCCGAATAAAAGAGCACGAAAGCCTTTCAATTTTTTTTTGTGGTGCATTACCATTTCCGGTAAGCCATGATAAGTTTGACCACACAGATCAAACATAGTTGAAAGAGAATGGGACGGAACGAAAGGACTAATTGGAGAAATAATGTCTTCATCAGGGCATGCAGTATAATTATTTCCTTCATTTTCTGGCGGGTTACTTGCTTAGATTAATAATAATAACACAAGCAAGTAACCCTCCAAAACATGACAAAGGGAATAATTATGATGTTACAAATTATATATATATATATATATATTTTTTCCCCTGTCGTATATTTTTAGATAGGTTAGAAGATATTTATGGTCCCGTCTGAGCAAAGGTGATAGTGGTAAAGAGGTGAGAATAAAGGTATAAGAATAGATTTCACGAGTGAATAGTTAAGGAGAAAAAGTTGTCTCTGGACTGAATAGTTTCTCTAGTCCAGCCTATCTATACGACTATATTGTAGTGTAAGACACTCTTCCAACCCCTTATCTCTATAAAGATAAGTTTAACTAAACACACCCACACACAATTATGTGACAACAAGACACACAAAAAGTGAAAAACTATGGTTAATTGGGTATGGGTCTGACCAACACACAAATGTAAGTTCTCTTTGTTGTTTGTTATCATTAAACGTTTTACAACATCAAACATATAGAGAAATCAATAAAAATCATGTTTACACATATATGAAAATAACTGAATAAATGCCCTCCCCTTGTTGAGAAAAGATCCCAAAAAGAAGTTAATAACCCAAAGGTCAAAGATAAGCACTAGGTTACAGAATAGACTATGAAGAACAAGTTCCCCACTAAATTACTACTCAGTAAAGTACTCAGTTTAGCGAAATAAAAAAAAAGACGTTTTTAGTGAAAATACACGGACTGACAGATGTGTTCTCATGTGGGCAGGACTGACAGATGTGTTCTCATGTGGGCAGGACTAACAGATGTGTTCTCATGTGGGCAGGACTGACAGATGTGTTCTCATGTGGGCAGGACTGACAGATGTGTTCTCATGTGGGCAGGACTGACAGATGTGTTCTCATGTGGGCAGGACTGACAGATGTGTTCTCATGTGGGCAGGACTGACAGATGTGTTCTCATGTGGGCAGGACTGACAGATGTGTTCTCATGTGGGCAGGACTGACAGATGTGTTCTCATGTGGGCAGGACTGACAGATGTGTTCTCATGTGGGCAGGACTGACAGATGTGTTCTCATGTGGGCAGGACTGACAGATGTGTTTTTCATGTGGGCAGGACTGACAGATGTGTTCTCATGTGGGCAGGACTGACAGATGTGTTCTCATGTGGGCAGGACTGACAGATGTGTTCTCATGTGGGCAGGACTGACAGATCTGATGTGGGATGACTGATGTGTTCTCATGTGGGCAGGACTGACAGTTCTCATGTGGACTGACAGATGTGTTCTCATGTGGGCAGGACTGACAGATGTGTGTTCTCATGTGGGCATGTGGGGCAGGACTGACAGATGTGTTTCTCATGTTCTCATGTGTGGGCAGGACTGACAGATGTGTTTCTCATGTGGGCAGGACTGACAGATGTGTTCTCATGTGGGCAGGACTGACAGATGTTTCTCATGTGGGCAGGACTGACAGATGTGTTCTCATGTGGGCAGGACTGACAGATGTGTTCTCATGTGGGCAGGACTGACAGATGTGTTTCTCATGTGGGCAGGACTGACAGATGTGATGTGATGTGTTTCTCATGTGGGCAGGGACAGATGATGTGGGCAGGACTGACAGATGTGTTCTCATGTGGGCAGGACTGACAGATGTGTTCTCATGTGGGCAGGACTGACAGATGTGTTCTCATGTGGGCAGGACTGACAGATGTGTTCTCATGTGGGCAGGACTGACAGATGTGTTTCTCATGTGGGCAGGCTTGACAGATGTGTTCTCATGTGACAGATGTGTTCTCATGTGGGCAGGACTGACAGATGTGTTCTCATGTGGGCAGGACTGACAGATGTGTTCTCATGTGGGCAGGACTGACAGCACAGATGTGTTCTCATGGGCAGGGACAGATGTGTTCTCATGTGGGCAGGACTGACAGATGTGTGTTCTCATGTGGGCAGGACTGACAGATGTGTTCTCATGTGGGCAGGACTGACAGATGGACTGTGGGACAGATGTGTTCTCATGTGGGCATGTGGGGACTGACAGATGTGTTCTCATGTGGGCAGGACTGACAGATGTGTTCTCTTGTGGGCATGTGGGTTCTCATGTGGGCAGGACTGACAGAACGTGTTCTCATGTGGGCAGGACATGACAGATGTGTTCTCATGTGGGCAGGACTGACAGATGTGTTCTCACCCAGTTGAGGGCAGGACTGACAGATGTGGATATGTGGGCAGGACTGACAGATGTGTTCTCATGTGGGCAGGACTGACAGATGTGTTCTCATGTGGGCAGGACTGACAGATGTGTTCTCATGTGGGCAGGACTGACAGATGTGTTCTCATGTGGGCAGGACTGACAGATGTGTTCTCATGTGGGCAGGACTGACAGATGTGTTTTCATGTGGGCAGCTGATCAAAGGATCAGCGGAGATGAGATTCTATTGTGTGGACTGGGTGAAAGAGACCACGGACAATATTTTCAGTGGTCAGGGTACCTGAGTAAATTAATGAACGAGTGGGTGAGTAATTGTGTGTGAATGGGTGGTTCTAAAAACAAATGGGTACAGAACAAGTGGATGAGTGAGTCAGCTCTGTTGTGATGGGGGCGCGTCTATAGCCATGATCTCAGCTACCTTTGTTAAAACCGCTACATCTATTTGTAAACAGGCTGTCAAGAAATTCTCCCGGCGTCTCGTCAAAATATACATCAGGGGTTCTCTGATAAAAGTTGAATGTGACAAATTTTGAGTGGGTGTTAATCACACTCGAGACCGGCGAGCGGTGTAATAGGTAACAGCAGGAGCAGTTAACAGTGATGCTGTAATACAACACTTGGAACAAATAAATCGCCGTCAGAAGATTACTTCAAAGTTGTATAGCAACACCGCAAAGCTTGATTCGCTGCGCCCAAAACGTATTCAAGGCAGTTGTCTTGATGGAAAAGTACACAGACTAGAGCAACAGTACACAAACGAAAGCAAAAGTACACAAACGAGGGCAAAAGTACAAACACGAGAGCAAAAGTACAAACACAAGAGCAAAAGTAAACTTACGTGAGCAAAGATAGAGAGATGTACAGAGGTGAAGTGCATACAGGTGTAAGGGGTCTTCCACATATGACGAATGTAAATTAGTTACCTAGTCATCATTATCATCATGATGATCATGACCTTTCAACTCCCTAAGGATCTTATACCAAATCTTCCTGTCTGTGCCATCATCTCAAGGTCTTACCAAACCTTTTATACCCCTTCATGTATGTCTCTAGTTCTCTTCTCCATGTATTCTCTAGTCCTCCCCTGCCTCTCTTACTCTGGGGATTCACAACAAGAACTGTGTGATAAATCTATCAGCAGGTTTACTCAGTGTGTGTGTGTGTGTGTGTCCTATCCATCTCTTGCGTCTTCTTCTCATGCCTGGTTCTTCTGGCACTGCTCTAGTTCGTGTCATCAGTTCCACATCAGTGGTCTTGTCATACCTATATAATCTTGCTATTTTAGGCAAGCACCTATACCAGAGCAACTTCTGGGAAGGTTAAGGCAGCCGGCGTGATGCTGACCACATCACCCCTAGTGCCGATGGTCAAGAAAATATGGGCCTAACACCATATTCCCAATATGCTTCAATGGGCGTGTAACGGGATCCTTTACCTATTTATGAGAGCGGCAAAGGTAGCAGGTTGGAAACACGGTGGCGTCACGTTACAGTCTATCAACTGTGGATACAGTGCATACCTGACTCTGCTCTTGGAACGACATAGGCAGCGACGACAGGAAGTGGTTACTTCACCTCTCGAAGCTTGATCTAGTATTGTGAACTCTCTAACACTTCACTCCACTACGGCTGTATCTGCTATTAGACTACATTTTAAAACCCATTTGTGACGCTGTTTGGTTGTTGTTTTTGTTGTTTTCCTTTGTCAGAGCCATACAATATGACTAACATGATATCTAAATTGATTCTGATTTGTGTGTTGGACGTGACGTCATATAATCTCGATACATTTCTTTGATATCATCAGACTGTTGTCGCGATGGTGTAACCTGTTACTGTTTTTTTTTTTATTTTGTTCAATTTTACACAGTACAATCTGTTAAGTCTGCATTTTGTTTTCTAAGTCGTGTATTACATTATTTAAAAATGAAATATTTAATTAAAACAATTTAAACTAGTTAAAGGTTATAACAACTATTCGATATTTCAGCTGAGAGTATAATATTATCTAGTAAATATGCCGTCAAAATAATTACATGTAAAGAACTGAAGCTAACGTCTTAAACCTTCAACATTGGCAGCACATTTACAAGACTAGGCAACTCATTTTGCTGATGAAGTTTTGAAAAAAGCAATTGTTGGCTGTTGTTTTCAAGGTATGTAATTATCCTCTTCATTGTCAACGGGGAACAATTAAACGGCAAAATAATAATAATAATAACAATAAAATATATTTTAGATTTTTTAAAATAAAAAAACTGTAATATATTTTAAAAATATTTTTTAATTCAATATAAAAGTTATTTGATGACAACACTTTTTCTGAAAGTGCGTGGATTTGTCTCAAAGAATGTTCCCTGATAACAAGTGTTCTTAACAAAAGCTTTCAAGTTTTCATGATTTGTTCCTCGGATGAGGGCGACATAGAGCTGGCCGTGTCCGAAAACAGGTTCAGGAAGGAAAACTCCTACGTGATCAAAAGATTGTCCTTGCGCCTTATTGATCGTCATTGCAAATGCTAAAATCACTAGGAATTGACGACGTCGCATCCTAAATGGCAAACTGCGGTCGCTCGGTTCTAAGTCAATGCGAGGAATTAAGACTTGCTCTCCCTTATTACTGCCAATGATCATTTCTGCATCAATGGAATTCCGATGCAAGACTTTTATGACCAAACGTGTGACATTCAATAGTCCGTTTTTGCGTTCAGATTTCGCAATAGCATGATAAATGCAGCAACCTTTAATTTCAGCAAATGCGGTGGCATTGCTGATGGGCACTGCTCGTTAAGGAACTCAGTTGGAAAATCAACTACGTCGTTGAGATCATCGGAAATCAAGGTATCTATGCTCCAATAAACCGTTTCATTTCCAGCAACAGCTCCAACAATAAGTCTGCAATACTTTAAATTAAAATTTTGTCTTGAAGAAACAATCAAAAATTTACATTTAAAGTTATTTTTAACAAAATGATGAGTTAAATCCGTTTCCGGAATGAAACTGGGTTATACAATCAAAAACTTACATTTTATTCATATACCACTGTCACTCACTGTGTTGCACAATTCACCGACTTTTCTTCGTTGAGTGTTACTATTTCCGGGAGAGTACATATAAGGGAAACAATACAATTAATGTATAACTTTCAACCACAGTTGCATCCCTTAGATGTGACCGACGTACAATGATGATGATGATGATAAGTGAAATTTTGGTGAGAAAAAAGATGTGCGCTATATTGATCGTCGTGCAGTTTAGTGCAAAGGCTAGAAGCGTACGACTTTTATATAATTTCAACTTAATCTCGTCTCAACTTATCACCTCCCACTCAATAGATACCCACGGCAACACCCCCCCCCCCCACTCACATGCCCATGCATTAGCGACCACCACCATGTTGGATGGACGACCCTAGGAGAAAAATATTAGTCAATGACTCTGTCTGGACACCATGGTTAGTAAATGGAGATGCAAACTAATGTACGCAGTGACACATGGACAAGCGTGTGGCGGGTTAGAACACGTACATAGATTTGGATAGACACGACAATACAATACACAACACAACTATTCACCACTAAACAGAGTACGAACTAAGTGCTGGTGACATACAGCAAGATATCGTTATCACACATTCATTGCACAGTGAAGTCGTGGAAGAGATTTTCAATTATAGTCTACACATATGCAAGTATTAGATCTGACGACTCACATTCTATCTTACTTGTGATATTGTATAATGTTCATACGAGCGCTTAACACTGTCTGAGTGCGATCAAGTCAAACACAGGTGGTACTATATCGTGATCTCTATCTACCGTGAGTTGCTAAGGTCAACACAGGTAGCAATAAGTACATATATCTCAAGCGGACCAACTAGGTGTACAACTCTTTGCTTGCAACAGACAGGTGTCAACTACAATTGCGCACGTTTCTATGTTCTCTGTAAAGAACTAAGGGCAGCCTACACGACTAAGTGAAATTAGTGATAGTATACCAAATTGCTCTAGTGGTGTGGACTTACAAATTGTATTTAAAGTCACACTGTTAGAGTTCACATCTAATTGAATTGTTGAGGTATTATTGGTGTCAATAAATAGTTGTATCAAGTTTAAATAGTACAGTAACAAACATACAGGTGGGGCACTGAGCGTAGCACATATATTTACCTAATGAGATGACACTCTTACACACAAGTATAAAGGTGTGTAGTATGTTGCAGATTTAAATAAGTAAGTGGGTACATTATAAAACACACACACATGCTATCTATATGAAAGTAGTAGTGGTTTAAGTCAGGCATCACGACACACAGGGGGGTTGGGCGGCTTACTCAGAGATTGTAACACTGATAACGGTCGGAAGAGCGAGAGTGTATGGATACGCTTGAGTATCTTAATTCTGGGTGTAAGTGTCAATTTAGTGAGCACAGTTTGTAATTGTGATTTTGTGTGGGAGTTTGTATACATTATTAAATATAGAGGTTGTAATTATCACAGGAGTGGTTAAGGAGTTGTACATGACCTGATATAATAGTTATCGATAGACTATGAAATAGGTGCTGTGAGCTAGACAACTAATGAAATTACACATGATTGTGCTGGTGGGACAAATTATCATGTTGGTTGCACAACAACCATTGAATTTTGAGCGACATATGGGTAACATGGGGTTGCACATGTTCTTCTCACAGGTAAGTTACATAATGCTATATTTCACATAGGTAAGGAAGAGGACTACACAGACACATAAACACACATATGATTTACATAGGTTAGTATAGCGTTATAAAAATGTCGTCTATATGTACTACACATATCATTTAATTGGTGATACATATTTAGACGGTATTATCTTAATGAGGTGATATGTTATTGTATGTGGTTGTGTGCGATGAAGTATATTGTAGATAAATGGTTGGTTTATTGTATGGGGGAGTAGTGGTAATCATGTGGTTGACTCTAGGGTAACATTATCTATTACTCTATTATGGGTAGAGTATAAGGTGTGGTAACTATCTGGGGTGGGAGGGATTAGTGTGTGTTGGATAGGGATAATGGTTTGGATTTTAGTATAGGAGTTGGTGAGGGGTGAGGAAGTATAGAACTGATTGTTAAGAGGGCGGATATATATAGGTTCTCTCTATTTCTGGTTGGACGTAGATGCACATATGAGAGACACATCACTTTTTTAACACTAGCTCTGGTGAGGGTAGCGAGTGATAGGTATACGTCGGGTTGTGTCAACACAGATCATTTATAGATTATAGGAGGAGTGAGAGAGGTATTTGAGTGGTTGTGATAGTTGTGTGACTCAGTAAGTCAATAGGAGCGAGTAGTGTGAGAGAGGAGGATATTTAGTTGGTTATAGATT